>CAJPEX010003568.1:0-27938 GCA_905338405.1 Notodromas monacha
TTTGAATCAAAGAGATTCATTTTTTGATAAACTCGTGATTTCTCAAGCATTTTTCACTTGTATATATATATATATATGTATATATTTATATATATTTTTATTTATTTATATGTATTTGATGTGCAGGGATTTTCAAAAGTTCAAATTTTGGTTCAATGTGGACGTTTTGTAGTGGATTTAACATCATGATCCCTTTTCTAGTTTCATTTTAAACCTTTGCGGAATGTAGGAAAATGATCAATGCACAGCGGATGTGACACATATTGATTTTAATTTTGAATCAAGTAATGCTCCCTCTCTGTCTCTACAAAGAAAGGAAAGTCGATGCTCCGTCATAGCGCCCCAGCCCACTCCGAACGTTGGCTCAAGAGCTCCCTGTGCTTCCTTCCAAGACATGCTGGAAAGAGAGGGAAGGAGGTGACAAGAGAGGGAAGCTCAGCAGCTCTGCTATAGGTTGCCACTTCATTTCTCTGTTCTCTGTATACAGTAAAATATCGTTACAACAAACTTTTGGGGACTGCAGAAAAAGTTTGTTGTAACGGATAATTTGTTGTAATGAGATTTTCAATATTAATGACTGGAAAAAATGTTTCAGCTCAGATCTGCATACAGTGGTACCCCACTCTACAAACCCCCTGAAGAGCAAATGTTCCACATAACAAACTTTTTTGTGCAAAAATCCACCATTTTAACCCTGCAGAATGAACAAATTTCACATTATGCATGTTTTTTTAATAAAAAATTTGAAAAATTCAAAAATTTTGGAAAATTTCTATTATTGCTATGAAAAAGTGAAAAAAATTAAAAAAATCATATACAATATTAATATTTGATGGGGAAGAAAAGAATGTTATTTAACACAAGAGGTCTTGGAAACAAACCCGAGTATTTCCTGGATAACACATGTTTTTTAATAAAAAATTTGAAAAAATTCAAAAATTTTGGAAAATTTCTATTATTGCTATGAAAAAGTGAAAAAAATTACAAAAATCATATACAATATTAATATTTGATGGGGAAGAAAAGAATGTTATTTAACACAAAATTATTTTAAAATCAGCAATCCCAAAAATGCATTAAAAAATCCAGCTGGATCCTGTGCCTCTGTCTGAGGACTATTTTCTTCATCAGATTGAAATTTATTAAAACAGTGCATCTAAGGGGATTCTGCTAAAAAAACAGTTTTAAAATTAGGCATTAATTTAAATTTCTAGAGAGAGTAGATTGCAGGTTTAAAAAATATTTGTTTCCAGTGACTTTTGCTCACAATAAATCCTTGAAGATGGATTTCACTTCAAGCTTAAACCTGAACTCCATTTGCAGAGAATTTTTGCTGTGAGAAAAACTTTCTTAGATGAAATGTGAACAAAATTGTGGATTGATGATTTAAACCTGTGAATTTGTGTTTAAATAAGGTTTAAATCACAAATTAATGATTTAAACCTGTGAATTTGTGTTTAAAGGTTTAAAGCACAAATTCACAGGTTTACATCATCAATCCACAATTTTGATTACATTTCATCTAAGGAAGTTATGCTCACAGCAAAAATTCTCTGCAAATGGATTCGGCTTTGAGCATAACCCCTGCAATTCAAATTTTAATTTTCAGGTTTGAACCACAAATCCACTGGTTGAAATCATCAATGCACACATTTTTCAACATTGCATCTAGGGAACTTATGGAATACAGATGAAACTTCAATTTTGAAGACAATTTTCATCTCAATATTTTTTGGAAATTTGAATTGCAGGCTTTAAAAATTATTCTGAGGCAGTTATGATCATAGCAGAAAATCTTTTCAAATGAGGGTTGCTTTGAGCATTACCTCTTAGATTTTAGGCGGGTCATCTTTCATTATCCATTATGTGGACTCACACAAAAATCCCATGAAATTTTGCAAAAATATATGGAAGAAAAATTGGCATGACTGCAGGGTTTCACAATGATTTCAAGCTAAACAATTAATTATTTTTTACTTGAATTTTGTAATTTTATGATTTTTCATTTTAAAGAAGACAAATTGACACATTTTTGCACAGACAGGTAAGGCAAATATCCTGGCAGATAATTTTCAATGATTTTTTTCACCCTGTAAATACAGCTGATCATCATTACTGTAAAGACTCTCAGCAAAATAAGCAAGTGATGGAAAAAATGCTCAAAAGTGGAAAAACATACAATTTAAAATGACCATTAATTTGTGTGGCCACATTATGTGATCACTAATTTTCACCAGAAATGTTTTCACACAATTCTAACCATACCACAGCATCAATAACTGCTGAAGAGTAAAAAACTTCACTGTTTAAAAAAAAAGGTGTTGCACAGTCCCAGGATGGACTGGAAACTCTTGAACAATTAATGGTGCATGCATTTAAAAAATCCTTTTGGAGGGCACCTTCATTTTAATTCTATGAAAGATGAAGCTGAAGAACTGCTCCCGAACATGATGTTTGGTTGAATTCTGTGGACTTGTGGGTTCATTGTTTGGTTTGTTAGATTGCAAGAAATGCATCCTACAGAAGTCAGTTAGCAAGATTGCTATGAGCTGGTTCTTCTGTTTGATCATCATTTCTTTACATCCACTTGAAATGGCAGCAATTCTATGAACCCCCAGGCATCCAAACAATTCTACACTTCTGGCAACTGACTTTTTGCTGGGTTCCTGGGAAGTTTTTTTCTTTTTTTGGCAGGCAGAAAAAGCCTCTCTCCTGGGTGGATCCCATCCAGATTTTTAAGCATTTCTTCTCCTTCATCAAAGCCTCCATTTATTCAGGCTTTAATGATGAGTGAAAAAAATTTCCAAATTATTTTTAGCAATTTTCCACAAAAATGAAAAAGTTTCCTCAAAAAAGTTTGTTATAACAGAATTACCAAGTTTGTTATAACAAGATTTTTTTAACATGTGGTCTATTCCTCATGTGGTCTATTATTTTTCAAGTCCTGGCAGAAAGCCTATATATAGGCTTTCTGCCAGGACTTGAAAAAAAGTTTGTTGTAATGAAAAATTTGTTGTAACCATATTTGTTGTAACAAGATTTTACTGTACAGCCAAATAATCAATTAAAATCCCTACACATCCAGTTCATGGGTGCAGGTCGATTGAGGGCCCGCGGGGACAGTGTCCCAAGGGTTTCCCGCAAGTGGCTAACACAGACCGGAATTTGTTCAAATGTTCGTCATTGGTGGGGCCTGCAGTCATCAGCTAGCAGTACGAGCAACAGTGCAAACCCTGTGGACCATCACCTTCCGCCCTAAGTAGTGATCACAAGCAACGGCGGCTTCCATTGGCACTGCACCAGTTGCATGGACGCGGGATGCATGCGGTGTGGGACAGCGACTCGGAGGACTGGGTGTTCAACCTGGAGATGGACGTGCCATGCCATTTTTGCCTTCGGTGGTGATTCCATCAATCCATCATTTACACTGTATTTTTTTTATTTAAGCCCCCTTTCTTCTGTAACATTCGTATACTGTATTTTATATCTTCCCCAACTTCAATCATCCCAGCATGAGAAGAGTTGCTCGTCATCAGCGGCATGACCTGCACGAGCGCCCACATCATGCAGCGCGCGGCCAAGTTCAACGCAACAACGAGAAAGTGGCACCAACTCCATCCACTGCCATATGGACTCACCGGGCATGCCGCCGTCCTTCTGCCACAAATTGCCCCGCTGCGTCGCAGGTGCGAGCCATCCCATTAAGGCATGAAATACACACTTTTCCGTTCTCCAATTGCGATCGCAATCACCTTTATTCCTTCACGTTCCACAGCGTAGATCTTCAAGAGAACTAAGGTAGGTGCTGGTCGCGAACAAGAAAACGCGAACAAAATTCCAGTCCACTCATGCAATGATAAAAAAAGTCATTTCGGCAGCGCAAGAAACGATGCCCTCAGGAAGCTCAAGATTATTTCGTGCAACAAATGGAAAACTAAGAAAATACTGCACAGAAGTGTACTACTTTTTTCTCTTTCAAAAAGTCCCCCCCTCCTTTCAAGAGCCCGGCTAACTGACAAAAGGATTCACTATGCAGTACTGTACGTTGTACGAATCAAAATTTGATAGACTCAAGACAGCGTCCAATCAAAAAATAATAAGGCCCTCCAAACATTACTACCAACGCCTGTCCTTGAAATGAGAACGAACCGATCATGAGTCCTTCCAATGTCCAAGAAATTATCGATAACATCGACGGAGATGTCATTCGCCTTTGATAAAATGAAGTAAAAAGTCCTATCCACAGCCGCTCGCTTCAAATATTCCAGATACATCATCTTCGGATTCAAGTCATTCTCTGGAAGAAGGGATTTCGGAGTTAATGTCAACTCGCATGCCCTCGCTTCTCCAAATGGCAGGCAGTCAAGAGTCATCAGTTACGATCTAGTCGTGAATATACAGAACGCGTTGACTGGCGCCATACACTGCACGCCAATGTTGCCGCTACAATGGAAACTACTGCGAGTATTCCGGCCAGGAAAACAGCTGCGTTGTGAAAATCAGAAAAGCACCTTTCGTCAATGACTCAGAAGAAAATCGCACATCCGTGCGAAATCAGTGATACGCACCGAAGAAGGCATCCCGGGTGATTTCCAGTGACATCTCCAGCACGCATTCTTTCTTCCAACGCTCCTCAGAAATTTGCACTGTTTTCGTTAGACGGTCGAATTCAACCAAAGGACATAGCTCTTCACAGCCAGGAAGTTTGAGAACGTGGACACCGGTGCTGTTTCTGATGATCATCTGAGAAATGGACACGAAGAAACCAGAGATGACTCGTCGAAGGATTTCAACAACAGAATTGCTGACATTGAATTCAAGGTGAAAGATGACGATAGACGATCAGCACTCACTTTGACGAAATACGGGTCACCCCCAGCTTCGGTCACGTTTCCTCTCCGCAGCTCCACCATTACTGTGGACGCGTAAGATGGCAGCTGCGGCGGGAACAAGTCCAAGGCACCCAAAAACATGGCGATCGTTATGTCGTGAGCGGAGAACACCTCCACCTTCCGTAACTCGCGGAACGACGAGTCAAACGTCGCCAATTCCCGCAAGTCAAATCTGAGAAACGTCATCACAAATAATTCTCCGATTACAACTTCTCGTATTCCTTTCCATTAAGTTCCATTTTCGCCGTTGTTCCAATCATTTTGGGAAAGGAGGGGCTTCCCAAAAAGTGTAGCAAATGAATCCAACTCTTCAACAACAAATTAACGTGCAGTAGGATCTCTTCACAACGAAGCGTTTGGGAGGTTGAAAAAAGCTTTCTCATAAACGAAAAATCTTTGAAACTAAATTAAAATTAAATTGTAGCTACTGGACAGGGACAAAAAAAATCTAATTTACAATCTCAATCCTGCTCGAATGAAAAAAAAAATCGTGAACCAATCAAAACCGGGATGAAAAAGTGTTTATTTTACGCTTACAATAATGTTCTATGACTTCCTTGGTACTTCATCAGTCTTAGAAACCACACATTTTTCATCGTAAAATTTTAATGCAGCCCAAAAGAAAGAAAATAATGAACAACTTCCTCAAAATCTGTGTTCATGCTCAC
Organism: Notodromas monacha; assembly: GCA_905338405.1. Taxonomy (NCBI): domain Eukaryota; kingdom Metazoa; phylum Arthropoda; class Ostracoda; order Podocopida; family Cyprididae; genus Notodromas; species Notodromas monacha. Next base: position 5,561 of record CAJPEX010003568.1, read on the forward strand.
AACGGGTCAACATCACTTCAAGATGATTGTTGTTACAAGAACAGGGACAATATCTTCATTAAACGTTTTCATTTTATAATTGGAGGAGTACCCCTCCCCCAAGATATGAAGCAAAATCGATCATGTACAGTATCAGTGTATCTTACCCGACACCCTCACCACGTCCGATTTTCTTCTTCATGTTCTCCACCATGAGTGCAACAAGCGGACCTCCCCGGAATTTCCGCAGAGTCGGTGACAGGGTGATGATTGAGAAGGAGAATGCAGCCAACGGTCTGAGCTTTTCGGGATACACTGACTTTGTCCAGTTTGGCAGCGTAAAATTATTCCCTTCCTGAAAGAATCAACTAACCGTCAGTCAGGTAGAAATTCCTCATTGAAGGCGAACTGCACAATAAAATGCACCTCTATGAATAGCGTATCATAAATCTGATCACTGAGTGCAATCACGTCATGCGTTTCATCTCCGGAGTGCAACTTGAGATACTCCAGAAGATCCTCATTTTCATTCCGCACTTTCTGAACGGCAGCTGAATTTCTCACTTGCAACAACTCCGCGTCTGCCGTCGGACACGCTGCATCGCTTCGTAAAAACTTCGAAAAGAAAAAAAAAAAAATGAAAAGAAATAAACGAACGGGTCACGCTGCGTTGTCCTTCGGCGTCAAATCGAATCAAACAAATGTACCAAATCTTCGTCTGCAGGTCTCGTGTGAACAGGGATCGGCTGCCACATGAGGTTTGGGTTCCACCTGTCGGTACCCACGGGTGGAAAAAGCCCGAGAAGGTTGCACTGCGCACTCATCAATGTGCGGTCGACATTTGAGCTTTGGATGTGGATTTGCGCAGGGTCGTATTCAGCACCAATGAAGCCGTCATATCGCTGTCGAAGCCATTGCCCCAACTCGTAATGACGCCATTTGCCAGCCTAAAGCAGAAGGAAATATGATCAACGAAGGGGGTGGCCGGCAAAGACGTCTTGACGGAGTGTGAAATGACGGAGAAAACAAAACTCCCCCTTTCAATAAACAGTATGTAACACATAGCATCTTTCGTTTTCGAATAATGTACTTTCACTGACTGTTCATTACCAGGAACACGTACATTCATTCACTCATTTCGGAAGCAGTTGGCGAGGTTATCAGTCATTATGAAACTACGACGTAATGGATATTTAAAAACAGTGGGAAGACAAATCGACTCCCTTATTAGCAGGCAATTTGATAAAAATACTGTCCTCACATTCAATAATTGTCCAGGACGAACAGGCCAGTGATCCATACTTTTGTACGGATCATTCGGGTAAAATCCAACAGGTGTGCGTTCGCCATGACGGTACAACTGCAAGAAGAATTACAGTACTGTAATTCAAATATGTAAAACCAATTCCAAGCTCTTCGTATGGTATTTGGTCAAATAAATATCCATTAGTTTAGATCGTGGATCCATCAATCAGATCAACGGGTTACGTTACGCAAGAAGTCAGACGAAACGGATTTTAAAATTGCAAGAACGAAGAAAAACTGGGTTTAAAGGAATGCACATTACGACGGCTAGCACACTCACAAGCTGAAGAAAAAGGAGCTCGCCTTCCTCGTCCAGCGCACCAAAGGTAGTTCCAACAAGCCACGAAAGCCCGAATATGAAAAAAAAATTGCTCGTTCGCACCATTGCGCAGTATATGCTCAACTCTGACACGAGAAGGAAAACCTCCCTCCCGCAACTAAGTCACTCAGACAGAAAACTGGGGCATCGAGAGATGAACGCACAGTGCCCGAGACAGCGACAGAAAAGACCCAATTCGACGTAATGTCTGCGCGCAGAGACAAACGTTATAGCGACTGGCAAAGTGCAAGATGAACACTAGCCATCTCACATGGCACTTGCAATATGAGTATGCATCACACACCACCGAACTCTAGCTAGCTTCTGCCACGTCCGGTGAGTGAAGTTCCGTCTGACTCAAGAACTCACCAGGCGCCCCTGAAGGACGTGTTTACCGGAAAAGCTTGAAATGGGTCACCTTTACCGTGCCGTAATTCTACCCTTACTGACATACATTTCGTCAAGACATCAAATACATGATCAAATACACAACCGGATCAAATCCCGCCAAGAAATGGTAACAAACACCTCGGAAATGACATCACCTAGAACGGGGCACTGGTTTGAGATATAATGTACCATTTGAAATTCCCATGTTCCACCAAAAACGTAATAGAAATCAGAATCGTGATCAAGTCAAACAAAATTAAGGAATACCTGTTCCTACTGGTCAAAATGATGCACAAAACGTCATTTGTGAAGTTATCATTGAATCTGAAAGTGGCCCATCAACGAAAGCAAGCAACAATGAACAACATTGTCAGGCACAAAACACCCTTCCGTTTCTCTGTGAAAATTGCCGACTCAAAGGCTTAACATATGGTTTCCTACTTCTAAGTTTCATTTCATGAACAGAAAATGAATCATGGCAGGATTCAAACGTTTTCAAACTTGTACTGTACATCGAAGCGTCATTTTCATTTCACGCACGGGACGTATCATCACAGTCGATGGCTTTCAACACAGTAGATGTATCAGAGAAATTTTAACCAACAAAAAATTTCCCAGATGCTGTAAATTCAAAAGCAACAATAGCAGTCGAAAAAGTCAAGAGGTACTGAAATCCTGAAAAAAAGACTTTCAAACTCCACGCCTGAAGAATTCAGGCTAGCGCAGTGTTTTCCGAGTAGAAATGGGCAAAGCGGCAAAACCGCATCCGGAATAGCGCATCAAACCAACAGGAAGAACAATCACTACCTCTAATATACCAAACGTCAACACTGGAGAAGAGGAAAATCATGATCCGCACGGGATAAGTGCTGAAATTTGCGAACGTTGAAAACTCACGCCAAATCAGAGGATTTTGCAGCGTTCGTCCCCAAGATTTCAGAAGAAAAACATTCTTGCTCCCAACGGCTTTTCAAAATGGGCACGGCTTTCGTATGGAGATCGAATTCGCGTAGAGAACACAGTTCATCGCAACCAAGAAACTTGAGCGGATGAAGGCCGTCAAATTCTTCAAGGGTAACTGTGGATTTCAAGTCGAATTCCAGCATACACTAAACAAGACCGACGAACGTGTGCTGAAAACGATGACTCTAGAGATCAGTAACAGTATATGGGCAAACTTTCCTGATGGACAAACTCTCGTCACGCCTTTCCCCCACAGACGCATTGCAGTTAACTCAGAACGGAAAACTCATACCCGTTAACGCTTTCTGATTATGTACTACAGTATAACACTATCTTCAGCAAATCAGTTCTGAATTTTCAGTTTCAACAAATTCGAGGTCTTACACCTTGCTGAACAACGGAGATGCCATCACAACCTTCACCACATGAGGATCCATATCCGGCAGCGATTGTTTTTTTTTCCGGAGCTCAACCATCACAGTGGTAGCATACGACGGTACTGTATTTGAGGATCAAACACGTTGAGAGACCCCAAGAACATGGCTATAGAGATGTCGAGGGCGGAGAAAACTTCCATCCTCCTCAACTTCTCGAATGATACATCGTACGAGGGGCAGCTCTTCCGCATCAACCCTAGTTACGTAAATCACGCTATGTGCAAATTTAAAAGGGTATCTGGTGGGACTAATGATCGGACGAATGCTGGCGAACTATTTCCGTCGATGGAGGGAGTACAATACAGTACTGTATATCACACCAAGTACCCAACGCCTTTCCCTCTACCCGCTTTCTGCTTCATGTTCTCGACCATGAAGGTCACCAAAGGTCCGCCACGGAGGCGACGCAACTTGGGAGTAAGTGAACTGACGGTAAAGGAAATCGCCGCAAACGGTTGCAATCGTTCATGGAAGACAGCCGCTGTCCAATCAGGGTGGGTAAAGTTGAAGCTTTCCTAGGACGAGCAAAATCGTCAGTTCAGAAAACTCCTGCTAGGTGAAAAGAATACAAGCAGCACCTCGATGAACAGGGCGTCGTAGATATCGTATGCAAAGTGGATCACGTCATCCGAGGTTGAGCCAGAATGCCATCTCAAGTATTCAAAGAGTTCTTCGTGGGCTTCTTGCACGTCGCGGATATAATCAAGATTTCATCACAATCTCCCGTTGTGCTTCAGCCATTGGACATGAAGCATCGTCCTTCAAATACGAACAAGATTTAATCTTTAATGAAACTTTCCTTCTACCGCCTTACGAGGATAGAGTACAATACTCACGCGAATATGAAACTCAATCGATCAATTTCTGAATTCACCCCAATTCATAAACCCCTTGAACAGCAATCGCAAGTGTAGAGGCATTGCATTTCACTACCAATCAAGTCATTATCTACGGTAATTCATCCAAGGTGGAAAAAAAGGAAACAAACTTTGGAAACGGTATTCTCAAACCGAATGAATTAAAATGATGAACAGCAAATGAAAGGCTTTGCATAATTTTCTTTCAAGCCAATAGAGTACGTGACAACCATGTGTGAACGAAAATTGACACAATCAGCATCCGCAAAATGGTTCGATCCATTTCCCGTTTGTACGTTGAATTGCCTCGTTTCCTGTTTCTGGTTGAGATCATGCTTCAAGCTTAGTGTCAGTGATAGAAAGAAGTTGGCATCCGCTGATAACATAACTTCAACGCCTGCATGTTTTAGGGAATACCCCGTAGACCCAAACCAGCCCTCCACATTCAAATTCAGAATGTCATAAACCTGAGGACTTGCCCTATTGTAGTTTTTAGGCTAGTTAACACTTCAAAAAAGTTAATATCAACATTTTTCCCTCTTCATGAGGTAGATTACTACAGTACGAAAACTGAGAGGCTGAAGGAAATTTACCATATTTTCATTCGTGGGTCAGGAGTGGACGAGAATAGGTTTTCGGACCGAATCAAGGTCCCAATTTTCATCGTCACCAAGAGGAAACATTCCGGCCAAATTGCACTGTGCACTCATGAGAGTCCTGTCAACATTAGTACTTTTGGTGTGCACCTCCGCGGGATCATATTTCTTTCCCAGGAACCCAGCATAACGCTCACGCAGCCATTTTCCCAGCTGGAAGTGCCGCAATTTACCAGTCTGAATGTAAGAAGATGCACAATAAAGATCAGTGAGTTCAGCTGCACGACTGAAAAACGAGAATTATTCACGCTCAGAAGCTGTCCGGATCGGACTGGCCGGAGTTTGTCGCATTTGTGAGGGTCCGTTGGATAAAAGCTGATAGGAGTCCTGTCGCCATGCCCGTACAACTGCAAAGCAAAAAAGAAATTATATTCCTTGATTTGTTGATTACCCCACAAAACCTTACCAACTGAACAAAACCCAATTCGACTTCGTCATAAGAACAATGACACTATCCAGTAAGCGCAAAAATTTGCAGTAACAAAAAGGATTTCGACAGGATCATGGGTTTCAGACTACACGGTGTACCAACTCCTGAACACCAATAGTCCCTGCTAAACAACAAGTACTGAACTCAGAATAATTGCTGAAAGAGTATTGCACTGCGCACGAGAAAAAAAATTTAATCAATATACAGTATTACAAATAAACGCACGAGTTGAGAACAAGGCAAATTCGTATGGGTACTCTTCATCACAATGATCACGAGCAAAGCACAAAGACCGTTAAGAAAGATTACCATCACACAAATCCTTATCCCAATATCCTTAAAAATAAAACCGACATATCCAGAAACTATGTCAGTTGGAATTTGCTTGAACACAGGCTACGGCTTCATTCAACGAATGCACGAGGGATTCTAAATCTTGAACGGAACATTCCAGCCTTTGCGTAGAAGGTGCATCTTCTGAAATCGATGTGAACTCCAATGAGAAGGAAGGGTGCTTCTGCTTGCCAACAATGGAGTCCTGCAATATACCGAAATTCAACGGGAGTCGAGATTAGGATGAAGGAATTCAAAAAGCTTTCCTGGTAAGCAAGAGCATGCACTCACTCCAAGAGTTATACTGTAACGCCATTCGCAGTCGACCAGTTCTGGGTAATGGGGTCTCAGAACTGGGTTAGAACATCCCCACCGTTCAACCAAAGGAAGGAAAAGGCTTGTTGAAATCATCCGCTTTCGGCCGGAAGGATCATCGGGAGACAAAGCTGTTTTCAGAAATCCTTCACCGGCTCCAGATTTAACAGCGTCAGCAACGCTTGCAGCCAAGAGAAAACCGTTCGGAGATGATTTAGGGTTTGTCATGTTATCTAAAACCACATTCGGAAGATGAAGTTTCAAGAGAATGATTCGACCAAGAGAGAAAAATTAAGCTTTTTTCTGATTACTTGCCAACTGAGAAATCACACAAGGCCATCTTCCGGAGAATCTCTTCAGCTTCGCTGATGTACAACTTGAAGTCATTGTCGGAAACATTATCAGCATTCAACAAATTCACAATGCAATCACTTCTAGTGTCAGTCATGCTTATTATTACCCTTCCCTGAAATATGGGGGGGAAATGAATTTCAATGATTTCAATGCGTTACCACACCACCAGAAGGTAAAAATTGACTTGAACACTGAGTTTTTCCGTAACGTCACAAATACTCCAGAAATTGGGTGCACTTGCTCATCATTATCTTGATGGCCTCGCAAACAAGCGTTTCGGGTTTTTGGGCACCGAAAGATTCCACGTGAACTGCGAAGAAAAAAACCCCGTAAGTCCTGGAATAATGAACGAACACAGAACAATGATGAAATCAATTGAGCATTATCAACAATAGCAAAACTTCAAGCCGCCCTGAAACTTGAGGAAGTCAACAAACGATTCATGTACAAGAGGAAGGAAGAAAACCCTTGGAGAGAAGTAACTCACATATGAAGTGATCCAGAATTTTGCCCATTTCCACAGAGTTTTTCAAGTCTTCGTGAAAGAAAACATTGCGACTGTTCGAGTCGTACCGCGCATCGCTCACTTTTGCCACAGACACTCCTTCGAAGGTAAGAAAAAAATTCACTTTCCGGCAGGGCAAAACAGTGAAGAAAACACCGAGTATCTTCACCTTTTTCATTCGTTTCAACACTTATGACTCCGGGGGAAAAGCATTTCTGGAGGCGATAGGCTCTTTCTCCTTCGATTTTCTCCTTGAGCCGTATTTCCGGTAGAAGTCGATACCACACTGTGGCTGCAACCAAGCAATCGAAATGCCAACAAAAAAAGCATGATTTAACCAGGGAAACGTACACCGACTATCATGTAGGAGTGATCATTTGCGAGGAAATGAAGATGAATGCAAGACAAAAATGTATGTAGAAGTGTTAACCTGGCATGAATTTCGCATGGTCCTTCCCAACACCCTTCCAGGCCACCATTTTCAAATCGATTTCGTGTCCTGGCCTCAGCTTAGCAATGACTACATCATTCTCCACAGGGCCCACGTCCTCCGGCTTGAGCATGTCGCTTTGCAGTCCAATTGGTAGCCACTTGACGTCCGACGTTTTCACTAAAGTTACATTTTGAACAAAATGCAGCGTAACAACGTTACTCAACAAAGACGGTTTTGGACTCGGAAGTACACACCGATGTGATTCAGATATATATCGTCCGGATCTGTCATATCCTTCGTTGCTTTCGGATTCAAACTACACTTGATTTTCAGTTCGAACTCCAATGAGTCGTTCTCGTTCACCTCAATTTGGTCACCTTCGAAAATACGATTAAGAAAAAGATGTTACACCGTTCGAAAATTCAATCCAAAAAAAAAATAAACTCACTATCTGGAGGTGGAGGAACTTTGGTTTGAAAAAACTTCGGATCAGCTTTAAGTGGAAGAAGCCCTAGGCGATGAGCAAGGACTTCATCTTGAATGACAGAGGAATTCTGCATGATGATCACTTTTTCAACCGCCATACTGGGAACCTGGAATTTTACGGAATTGAAGTATTGTATTGTACCATACTGTACGCTAATATTCAGCCAGGCGTTCTCAGACTTCCTCTGTTTAGTAATGATTTTTTGCCGATGTTTGAAGAGGACTTTCATTCAATTAGTATCAACTTACTTTTTTCAGAAATGATATTTTGTTGTCAATTCTGAATCTTTATTCAACTCACGGACACTTGAGACCCAAAAAGCTGCCAACGCATAAGGACTACGTCTCAAGATACGGATACAAGGCCAATATTTTCCACAAAAAATTCCAACATTTTCATTTTCAACATTTGATATCTCTTGAACAAATCGAGCTACTCTTATTCAAAAAATTAGAACTAAAGAGTAAAGATTATAAATTGACTAATTTATAATCAAAAACAAGCTAATTTTGTGCATCTGTTCAAAGCATAGCATGAGTTGGGCTTCTTCTTTGCTTTTCGGGTTCTTCTTATATAAAATGATTGGATTTTGCGCGGTTTTCTTTCGTACAGTTACTTCCTATATCTTGAAGTTGAAAAATAATATTTGAGTCAATTTTTGGGGAATTCTATCTTAAATTTTCCATGAAAAGGAGAACCAATTAAATATATTCCCATCAGAGTCTATCATAGAACATGATCCGAAATGAGGACGCTTCAACACGGGGACAAGGTCCAAGCACCGATTACTTTCACATCCGCATCCTCGGGCCGCAGTGTACATTGAAAATAAACATGCCATAATGTGTGAACAGAACAAGAAACGACTGATAATTCAAAGCTCATCACAAGAAAGTAAAAAACTCAGGATAATGAGCCGTGAATCCCGGGGTCTGCAAGTTGACGATGGGCAACTACTGATTTCCATCAATCTTCAGTTCCTTAACTTCCTTTTTCACCCATTCACAAAATCGAGCAGTTTCCAAATTTCTACGTATATGAGACCGACACATTTGCTTTTTTTTAACACTCTTTCCTTTCGATTCAATTCAAACTATCAAGCGCCTTTGACATACCCAGGTTGGATAATAACATGCCCATTGCTCCTAATTACCTAATCCTCCGCTCTCTTCTAATCAGAGATGAACTATACGAACTACGCGCAATTACCTCGGACATCATCACGCGTCGAATGGCATTGGAGATGGAAGCGTCAAGTCCAATGAGATCAAACTCCATCTCTTGATCAGTCTTCGAAACGATTCTCACGTCGAACTTAGACTTGAAGTTATTCAACTCCCATCTTCCCGAAACCCCCTCAACATCGCCAACAGCGTCCGCATTCGAAGTGTGCAGAACACCAGTTTCCTCCAATATTAACCACTTGCTTCTACTTCGCTGACTCATGTTTTTTTTAAATTAATACGATTCTCAAAACCCTGAAACAAACGGAATGACGTATTCCAAAATTCCGGATGTTATGTTGAATGCATAAAAAGGGAAAAATACAGTGCGCTAATTCCCTCACACTTGTAATAAAATAAAACAAATGATACATCACGCTCCACGAAAACACAGTAGGCATGGGACGAATTACCGATGAACATGAACATTTCAATGATTACGCCAACATTAGAATTTAAATAGAAAATACAGTAGTGAGTATATCACATCGTTTCAACCACACGACTATCGAGTCTGAACGGAACATCGGTGACGCCATTTCCCACTTGAATACTTGCTGAAGCTGCCAGACGTCCTTCTGAAATGTAACGATTCTTGAAGTAAAGCGCAACAATTCGACACTTTTCACCGCTGATTTTCAATTTTGTATGCATCGCAGTCAAACTCCCCTCAGAAAATTCCATGTCCCTTTCTAACTTGCGCAGTTTCAAGCAACAGGCGACAATTTTCAGTGCTTCCAAAACCCGCGTCTCCTTGACCATCTTCTTGCGCAGGTCCAACGCCGCTGCCTGACGGAAAACTTGACTCATAATATGGAGAATACGAGCAGTTTTCCACGAAAAAAGCTCATGACACAACAGTGCATGTGATAGTCGCGAAATGCACCTCATTACTTCGTTACACTGTGATCAATTCTTTCACCGTTATTTCATCTAATACAGTACTGTAACCATATCCACAAGTTTTCAATTTTTTCAGCAGTGAGACCACACAGCTCTAGCACGTAAAATGACTTCCTTCGTAATACAAAATAACTTTGATGGGTGAAGATAATGCACGCCATAGTAAAGGAATCGAACTCACCGACGTTTCTTCTTCCAGGTCTTGGAAGAAAGCTATCTTTTTAGATTGTTTCATGTCTTCAGCGAATACATTCGCCATGCTTTCTCGAACTGATTCTAAAGCTTTCCGAGTAGTTGAAGACAAAATTTCGTCGGAAATTGTAACTGGTGAAACGGATTCTGGAGGCACAACAGTTGACAGAATTTCCGCTGCTTTGAGAACGCCTTCAAGATGAGTTTGCATTTCAGGCATGAGTCTCAGCGCGTTTTCTGCTTCCCTCGAAACTGACTTGAGATACGCTTGTCGCGCGCGGGTTCTTTTCTCCACGTCCGGCGCGAACTCGTTCCGCATTTTAGTGTAGCTACATGGCGCATGAAAATACAGCACGTTGAAATTATGGTGAGCATTTTCGCGAAAACACAAAATAGACGCCGCGTAAAATGAGATTCGATTCTCGTCATAAACATACAAGATCTTACCGATAGTTCAGAAGAAGTTTCATGTCAAGGAGGAGATCAGTACCACGACAATGTAGAGCTTCGCGTTTCATCCTCACAAGGAGTAAGTCAGAGAAACTCATCGCCAATACTGTCAATGCATGCATGCCGCGCTGGACGATAAAGCGTTGGAAAACGAGTTCATCATCCGCTTCTGAAATCCGGCTGCACAGATCCAACCGCGTGAGTCCATCGTCGTCATCTTCTGAGCAGAACCCAATGCAACCACACGGTAAAACACCACCGCTTTCAGGGAATGCATGGTAAAATTTTTCCAACTTCGATGACATTGCACACCACTTCACAATCTGGAAAGCTGATAGAATGAATAGGTCAGGAACCTTCGATGATCACAGAAACTAGAACCAGTATCTAGAGCTAGACCTACACGTTTGTTCAACAGGCATGAGAATTCCGCATTTGCACGGAAATTCTTCACAAACCACGTACAAAACTATACCCTTGAATTTGACCATGGCCTTCATAACTCGAAAAAATCTGCACAACACTCAACAAACAAAAACAAAACGAATTTGCCCCATTGCACAATCATAAAAAAACATAAAAAAGGATTTTAATACAATTTTACTCATTTTTTCAGTTACATGGCAACACTGGCAGTATGAAAATCTGGCAGAATTTCCTTTGTTTAAACCTTTGAAAAATTCTGAAAAACAAATCATGGAGTAGAGGAGAAAAATTAAAAAATTATTTTCAAATTCCAAAATGCCGCCAAATTTTTTTGTCCTTTGAATTTTTTTAGTGAACACATCAAATAGAAAGTGATCTATACTTGAATATACACCAATTCTATCATGCAACAAGCATATTAATTCATTCAAGTACAGTCAACCCTCAATTTAGTGCCAACACTCTCTGACATAGAGTAAGGCATTACGATGACTTACAAGAGCGACATCTGGTTATATTAGGTTTTACGAGTCACTCTTCCCAACTGCTTAGTTACACCTATCTCTAGATCAGCAGCACGATGGAGAGGAGCAACTGAGAGCAGTACAAGGAAGTCATTCTGTTCTTGGACCTCGACTTGTACAGTCCTTCTGACCTTTTAACTCTGACTTAGTGTTGTGTTGTGACGTCGTTGAAATAAACTTGTACTTCAAGCCGTGATCGAAGATTTATTCCCCGAAACTCTTACTGGGGGCTCGTCCGTTAAACTTGGACCTGTGATCGATCACGAGCTGTACCCGACGTTCACGAAAAATGAAACGCAACACCAACAATTCCAAAGCCGCGGCGGAAGCCGCGATGGGTGATGCCGAAGAATTTCATTCCGATTCCGAATCCAAGACGGGCAAAGCGGGCACTGTGTCCAAACGACCAGGCAGTGAAGCCTCCGATGCATCCAGCGTCTGGGAAAGTCTTCCAATCGCCACGTTGCAGCTCCTCGTCGACACCTATCGCCTGGGCAGACCTACCCGCAACTCCAAAGCGGAATATGCAGCGCAGCTGGACAGATTCCAAATCCCTGTCACAGCCTTACAAGCCCTGCCACGTCCCACTGGCATAGCTCCTTCTCGTGAGCTGGCAACAATCGTCGAAGACCCACAGCAGATCCCCATCCTTCCGCCGAAGTGGTTCGCCAACCTGCACAGTCCGGACCTGCCGAAGCAGAACAAGAATGAGGCCTTCGAAGACTACGTCATTTGTCTTCGCAACCTCCCGGCCGTCGACAACATCACCGAGGTACACCTGATCCGTTGCTTGCTGCAGAACACCTTGCCGCACATCCAGAGCACGGCGAACCAGCATCACAAGAGGGGGACCACCGACTTCAACCAACTCATCGAAGTGATCACCCGAAGACATCCCACGCCTCATCTGGACCGCCTCGAAACCTTCCGCTGCATGAAACCGGAGTCTGACGAGTCCTACTTCAGTTTTGCCAAACGCATGCGGGACCAGTACGAAGCATTCCTCCGCTTCCCTCCAAACCTGCTCAAAATGGGAGAGCCGTTCCTACAGCAGATCTTCATGGAGCAGCTGTTCTTCATCTCAGATGGCAGCCTGAAGGACGAACTGCAAAAGAAGTGGCTCCGGCAACCTACGATGACCTGGGACGACATGATCGAGATCGCCGAATTGTATCGACTCAACCACCACGTCTGAAGCTCATCATCGTCAGGTACCGTGAAAAACAACTTCAGACACCGATCATCGCTACCACCTCGCCAATGGTGCCAGCATCACGGTCGTTACATGCGGCACGGCAGCCACAAGTGCCGACTACGCCCCAGTTTGAATGCTACATCGCGAAACGAAAACTCAGCTTCGAGTTCCGCGGCTCCCCAGACAAATACGAATACGACGCGTTCAAATAATGACTCGGGTGCTTCTCTTTGTTTTCATTGCCAGAAACCTGGCCATTTTTTAAAAGATTGTCCGCAGATCCAGGGAAACGCCAAAACTGCACAGTGAATGCGGCGCACTGTGCTTCCTTGGAACTCTCAGCCGCACCTCCTCCTATTGTGCTTCAACTTAATATCTCCGGTCAGAATTTCTCCGCGCTCCTGGATACCGGAGCATCGCATTCATTTATATCAGCCAATCTTGTGAGTTTACTTAAATTACAGACTGATTCTTCTGAAATTGCGGTACAGACCGCTCTTGGCGATATCGCCCTTCAGGCGAATCATTCAGTACAGCTAGAATTCATATTTCATGGGACGAAGATGCACGCTCCATTTATCGTGTTGCCTAAACTCTCCGAATTTCCCCTAATTTTGGGAAGAACGACGCTCGCGCTCTTACCTCTCGCGGTTAATCTGGACAGTCAACGAATTTTTACCGGGTTTCAGGAAATTACGGCTGTTCCCGCGCGACCGACCATGCCCACAGGGCACGGCATCAATTTGGTTGACGGCACCACGGACGAAAGGGGTCAAATCGAACGTATTTTAACGCAGTACAAAGCGGTAGTGTATCAATGGTCCGGGCGCAGGGGCCTGTTTGTGGATCATGTGGCGCGGTTACCGACAATAGAGGCTGCCCCACCCGCAATGCAGCAGTACCGCCATTCTTCCGATTGGCATACGTCCTTCGCGGAATTAATAGATCTATATCTAGAAGATGGTGTCTTAGAATTAGCGGAATCGCCCTATAATTCTCCAGCTTTTTTAACAAAAAAAAATTGTAGTGATCAAACCGCCCCAGTTCATAAACGCTGGCGGCTAGTGGAGGATTATACAGCGGTGAACGAAATACTAGTTGCAGATCATTATCCGATGCCAGTGATTCAGGAATTGTTAGACGCGCTTGGTAGGAACAACCAGTACTTTTGTACGATAGACCACCATTCCGCGTTTCATCATGTCCCGTTAGCACACAAGGACAGACCTAAAACAGCTTTTACCACCCTGCGGGGACAGGTCCAGTACAAAGTTCTACCCTTTGGTTTAAAAACGGGACCCGCGATTTTTCAGAGAACGATCAATACGATCCTGCGGAAACATTTAAACCGGCGCTGTTTAGCATATATGGACAATATCATCGTCTTTGGCGAGAACTTCGGTACGCTATGCGAAAACCTTGCGGAAATCCTTAAAACCTTGCATCAAGCGGGAGCAGCCATCGACATCAAAAAGTCGAAATTTTTAGCTAAGAAACTTGTTTTTTTGGGGCACGAAATTGATCAAACTAGAACACGGCCGGCAGAAAAGAATGTCACCGCAGTACGCAACTTTCTGCGCCCGGAAACTACGCGACAAATGTTACGTTTTTTAGGCATGGCAACTTATTTGCGCGCGCATTTGCCAACCAATTTTGCTGACGCGGAAAAATTACTCCGCGGGACGATCCCAAAGAAACCGGCGGTGAAACTCGACTGGAAACCGGATTTGCTCCAGGCTTTTGACCATCTCAAAGAAGTTCTCGCGGACACAGCAAAACTCGAAAGAGTGGATCCAAAACTGCCACTCGCGGTACATTGTGACGCGTCGTCTACGAGCCTAGGGGCGGTACTGGTTCAAACCGACAAAACCGGAGCAGAACGAGTAGTGCAATATGCAAGCAGGGTATTAACCGGAGTGGAAACCCGCTATACGAATACCGAAAGGGAGTTACTCGCGGTCGTATGGAGTGTGACAAAGAAATTTCGTCATCATCTGGAACATCGCAAGTTTACGGTTAATACAGATCATAAAGCACTCCTCGGGGAGCTGAAAACAGAACGGTTGATTAGTATGCGCATGAAGTTAGCTAGTTTTGATATGCAATTAGTTTACAGACCGGGCAGCATGCTTCAGGGCCCTGACGCGCTTAGTCGAATTTCGCTAAATGCAGCAGACGCGTGCAGGATCCCCCCCACGGAGGACAGACCGGACATTATCGCAGCATACCACGAGGAGTTGGGACATGCGGGGTGGAAAAAAGTGTACCAGACCCTACGCAAACGTTTTTTTTGGCTCAAACTCAGGCAAGACGTATGGCGGCAAATCCAATCTTGTTCTTTATGTTTTCAGTACAATATTCCGACCCAAAAAGTGGGCACCGAGTTGAGCTATATTAATTCGACAAGACCGCAAGAAAGGCTCACACTCGATTTCTACGGCCCGCTGCCCTATACCCCGGAAGGATTTTGGTACGCGATAGTCGCAGTCGACCATTTCAGCAAATTTATGTTTGCGCGCCCAGTGTTAAAAGCCGATGTGACAATGGTAATACCTTTTATTTCGGAAATTTTTCAGCAAACCGGGGAATTCGAAACAGTCCATACGGATTGTGACTCAGTATTTAGAAGTAACACGTTTCGACTCTTTTTACGAGGGCTCGGCATCAATCAACATGTCGCGCAAGCCACTCACCCGGAAGGGAACGGATGCTGCAAACAAGCAATCCGGTCCTTGATACAACTGCAGTCAAAACCTACCAAGGGAAAAGAAGATCAATGGGAACGCCACTTACAAGAGTCAGTCAGGGCCTACAACATCACGCCTCATGCGACAACCAATCAAACCCCCACCGAAGTAATGTTTGGATTACCCCCCTGCCTAAATGCCGACGATCAGTTCCAGGTACCAGACTTAACTCCGGAAAAGCAACCACCGTGGCCAACCGCAGAAAGCATGAAAGCCAGGGAAGAAGTCACCAACCAGGCAAACAAGCAGAGAAATCGACACTTCCGGCCAGGGGAAATGGTGGCAATTTGCCCACATCTCCCAACAGTGAATACTCACGTGGCAAATCGGCGATTTCGTGTTCAGAAGTTGGGTCCTTATATGGTCCTTTCTTATCAAGGAAACGGCGAGTATCGCGTCGGCGCGGGCCCAGACATTATTAGAGCCAACGCTTGGGAAATGATTCCGTATTGCGGACTCCCGCGAGAACCGTCAAATTCTTATCGTACCCTGAGCCAAATAACGGAACCGGAGCAAACCCCAAAAATAGCTCCGCCGGACCATATTTAAGCGAAAGACCCGGGTCTGCGCCCGCCTGATATAGTAATCAATATGAACAGTGACCATCCTTATCATCAGCCAGCAGCGTGGTGCCCAAATCAGCAATCGGTCGAAACAGAGCATCGTTATTTTCGAAGAAAAAGAACGGGTCGACGACGCGCGAGTCGAAAACAAAAATTATCTCGAAAAACCCCTTTTTTTTCTTTGGGGGGGGGGAGAGTAAGGCATTACGATGACTTACAAGAGCGACATCTGGTTATATTTAGGTTTTACGAGTCACTCTTCCCAACTGCTTAGTTACACCTATCTCTAGATCAGCAGCACGATGGAGAGGAGCGACTGAGAGCAGTACAAGGAAGTCATTCTGTTCTTGGACCTCGACTTGTACAGTCCTTCTGACCTTTTAACTCTGACTTAGTGTTGTGTTGTGACGTCGTTGAAATAAACTTGTACTTCAAGCCGTGATCGAAGATTTATTCCCCAAAACTCTTACTATAGTGCCACAAATTTCCCTGGAACAATTCTCCATTTTTTCTTACAGTGAAACCCTTACTGTCACTAAAAATGCCCGTCCTAAATGAAAAATAGGCCAAAATCAGAGAAATTAGGGCATATATCTTGAAATATTATCAGGCTATTACTGAGAATCCTATGCCTAAAGCTCAGGCGTTTGGGCAGGAATGATCAACAGATTGACCAGAACAGGTCCCAGCCCCAAAGAGATGTTGTTTAGAATGATCCATAGCACAAAAATTCATCCCTTTTATACTGGGGTTGCTACCTTTCCCATGAGGATGTCAGACACAGCAAGGATGAAGAGAGATATTTAATTTGGTCTAATCCCCCATTAGGACTATAGAATCCAAGGACCAGCATGATCCAAGGACTCAAGGGAAAAAAGGGGTGAAAGGAGACCCCTTCTTTCACCCCTTCTCTCCCAGCCTTGAGTCCATGGATCATGAAACCCAGTATAAAAGGGATGGATTTTCTTGCTAAAGATCATTCCACTCCAAATCTTTCTGGGGCTGGGACCTGCTGGTTTCAGGACTGTGTTTCATACCACAGCCTGGACCCTGGAAGCTATCATCCCTTCACCTGCTGGTCATGCTGTTCTTTATGGACCTTATGATTCTTTTATTTGCTGTATTGGGTCATGTAACTGATTGTTGTTCATTCCTGCCCAAACGCCTGAGCTTTAGGCATAGGATTCTCAGTAATAGCCTGATAATATTTCAAGATATATGCCCTAATTTCTCTGATTTTGGCCTATTTTTCATTTAGGACGGGCATTTTTAGTGACAGTAAGGGTTTCACTGTAAGAAAAAATGGAGAATTGTTCCAGGGAAATTTGTGGCACTATAGTAAGAGTTTTGGGGAATAAATCTTCGATCACGGCTTGAAGTACAAGTTTATNAACGTGGTTTTTTAGATTAATTTTTTAATCTACTATAATTATTCTAGATTATTTTCAAAAACCTGTTCAAAGGAATATCCAGAACAAAATTTAGTTTTTATCAATGATGGAATTCAATGAACTATCAAGAATTATCAATGCAGGAAACAAACCTCTTTTAGAAAATCAGAACTTTCAGAAGAACAAAACTTCTTCAGAATTGGAAAACAAACTAAATTTGTTTTCCCACTACAAAAAATTTTACTGGAGGATTGCTAAAAAAACCCTAAAAGTTGAAGGAAGGATTGCAATTTTGAGGGAATTGCTTTTGGCACAATTGCAAGTGGAAAAAAAATTGAACACACAATCAAAATCACAAGTTTTTTTGGGGTATTTTCAAATGCACAATCAAAATTGCAAGCTTTGTGATTTTGATTGTGCTTGCAATTGTGCGGGATTGTGGCACAATTAACAACCCTGCTGTTAAGCCTGTAAAGGCAATTCCACTATCTCTCCTACAGAATCAGAAGGGCAATACAATGTTTTTGTTGTTTGAAAAAACATGGCCATGGCCAATGTGCTGGAAAAACGTGCTGTAAGGTGGACCACTGTTCCTTGTGGCACCATCCTTTGATTCAAGGCACAAAAACCATGACGCAACGTTATGCTACAACTTCCACTCAATGCAGCTCCATTCAACACTACCTCTTTCACGCCACCCCTAGGAGCACCAGCCTCTCATTGAGTGACTTCAACTGCAGCGAGATTCATTTGGTCCTTGACTTTTGACGCAATCACTAATGAGGTTTAATAAGAGTCCCTGGCCAGCGTCACTTCAAAAGGAGCATTTAATTCTCAAATTCCAACTCCATAACCCGAGATTCCCGCAACACTATACCGCATTACACTCTTCACAATGTCAGGTCAAAATATAAGGGAAGTGATCGCGTCGAAAGTCTAAGGACTACATGTACAATATCTCACTGGGCGCTATTGAGCTTTAGTGATGTCAGCTAGATGGTGACCGGACATTACGGAACACTTTCAAACTCGACGCAACTCACTTCTACGCTGCCCCTCCAGAGGGCTGTTCCCTACCACTCCATGCCTCAATGCCAAAAATGAGTGACTTCATAAACTGCGCATGCTTGCAGATACGAATTACATGTTGAAGAATTGTGTTGGAGTAGGAAGATAACGTAATATTCAATACAGTACTTTCCTGTTATCTCTGTACCTCAATCCTAGACTGCACTACCATCCAGACAAATCTTCAGGACAAGTTCATAATCACAAGAACCCACCAGAAACTGTGAATTTTATTTTCTGCATTCTGCTGAAACTGATTTTGGGAGGTGGTTAGGTAAAGTTTGGTTAGGTCAGGTTATGTTAGTTACAAATATATTTCAATTAACATAACCTGACCTAACCTAACTTTACCTAACTGACTCCTAAATATCAAATATCTTTAATTAACATAACCTGACCTAACCTAACTTTACCTAACCACCTCCCAAATATCTTTTAATTAACATAACCTGACCTAACCTAACTTTACCTAACCACCTCCCAAATATCTTTTAATTAACATAACCTGACCTAACCTAATTTTACCTAACCGCCTCCCAAAATCATTTTCAGCAGAATGCAAAGAAATAAAATTCACATCTGTTGTGTTTATGAATTTGTCCTAAAGATTTGTCTGGATGGTATAGTGTGGTCTATGAATGAGGTACAGAGATAACAGGAAAGTACCATATATTTTATTTATTTGAAAAAGGTGTTTTTATATGTGCACTATGTTATTTGTCCCTCAGAGTCTCTGTTTACATTTTACACCACCAAAGCATTGCAGTCGAAGTCACTCAATGAGAGGCTGGCGCTCCTAGGGGTGGCGTGGAAGAGGTAGCGTTGAATGAAGCTGCGCTGAGTGGAAGTTGTACCATAACGTCGCGTCACGCAGCTAGATATCAGCTTTTATCTCACTATCGTTTCTAGCACGCGGCCATTTTTTTACTCCTGCTGCCATCTATGTTTAATGAGCTTTCCTACAGTTCCCAATCCCTGGCAAAGAGTGACTTCAAAGCGGCGGCTTGTGGCTCTAAAGCTCAATAGCACCTATTGAGCTCCAAATAGTAAGGTTAATAAATGAGTCTTCGTCCAGCGTTGCGAATCAAGCAGAGTTTTTATCAAGTCCTACTCCGCACATGACACGAACACAATCACACTCAAAAAGTCAGGTCATAAAACTAGAACCTTCTTCATCAAGAGTCAAAATCGAACTGAATATCTCTGGACAGGAACTTCGTCGCGTCTCCTCCGATCAAGATAAGCATCTCACTTGGGATACTTCCGGGTGGGTGATGCGAATGCATGGAAAGAGTGTCAAGTAATTGGGGTAGATGTCCCGCTTAAGGGTTCCGATAGGAGGCCCTTACCAAATACTCCAGGTAGGCAAAATCGTTGGGCGCAGTAACCTTCCGGTTACTGGGCTCAAATGCATGCCTAGTCATCAGTAACAACAATCAGTATTTAAATTACAAGCGAATTCCACGGACAAATCACACTTCACACGGCAGTCATGTGAGTGAATCCACGGTGTACGTAATTGAAATGCTTGATCATTGTTGTAGATGCGATTGTATGGCAGCATCCGAACCTGTCTGCCTTTCCGGTGTGGCAGGGGGTTTTCCCCTTGACGTTCGGACGTGATGATCCATACCTTCGTGTGGGCACTATACCGTGTAAACCTAGTTCAACTTCGTATTTTATGTCCGTAGGTCAATCGATTCCTTTGCAATCATTTTTTTTTTCTCACCTATTTTTTCTGCTATTTTTTTTTTTATTAGACCCAGACTTAGAAGGATATTATTCTGTTCTAATAGAATGGCTTGATTCACTGCCATCTTACCGCATGCATGTATCGATATAATATTGTAATGAGGGAATTCGGCAATTGATTTAATTGAAAACATTGCCAGAAACCAGGAGTCTTTCGTTGATAATTCAGACGTGAATTTTGTTCCACGGAAGCCCGCTTCGAAGGAGGTTCTGTGGGCATGCTGAAGAGTCTGCCTCCAGATTTTTTTCTCATTATCGTCGTTGATGCAATAGACCAGGTTCGTAATGGAACGCTTTTCTTTTTGCCATAGTCTTATGATTTCGTGATTGCTTCCAGGTTGAAAAAGTGATCCGTTCGATTGGCTGCCCGTCGATAATTTACCGAGCAACATCAAAATCATCGTTTCTATGGACAACGCATCAGAATACCTGCCGAAAATCAAAGACATTTTGCCAAAAAGTTCCTTGTTTTCGGTGAGTTTTTTGGAAAGACTTCTTTCCTCTTATTTGCTGCAAAAGCCTTCATTTGTTTTCTCTCGACAGTTGGAAAATCTCGCTCTGAATGATTTGATGAGTGTTGCCAAAGAGAATATGGCTGCTCAGCATCACTATTTACCGAATGCCAATGAGCTCGAACAAATCCGCAAATGCCTGTCGTCCGTACAGTCCTTATGTGGAGTCCAGGTACTCAACCCTTTTTGTTCAAAGTGTCTGTAAAGTTGTCATTTATTTATTTTTTGTGGAAATCTCCGCAGTTTTACTGTAAGTTAGGGAAGCGTGCGAAAGGACTCTCCGAAGTCTGTGTTAGAAGATGCTTTATAAGTTTGAAAACAGCTGCTTGCAACAGAAATAAGGTGGCGAATTTTGTCCTTATTCTCTCAAACTTGTCGCCCAAAACCCTATTTAACCCAGCGTTGACTGCAGCGATGCTATCCTCTAAAAAAGGAAAGTTGTCGTAAAACTAGATTTGAAAATTACAGCCGTTGACATCGACTCTGCATGTGTAGAACGGCATGTGTCATGATAAAGATTTCAGTAAAATTTCTGGAATGTAACGAATTTGTCTATCACCTCCAAAAGTCTTGTATACCCCCTATATTTCTCTGAATGGGGAAACTTATTCCTCATTTCCGCTCTAGTTGTTGACGTAGTTGTGTCATACAGCAGTACTGTAGGGAAAACCGTAACACTTCGCAGGTCAGATGCTCCTGGCAATTTTGAACCAAACAAGCAGCATGATGTGACAAAAGGAACTGAATGAGGCACAAATGCTGATTACATTTTTTAATTACAATGGTTTTCTTCGTAATTCTGACGAATTGTTCCCAGGCTATAGCCAACACCTTATGGATGCAATTCTGGCAATCTTGTCTTGTGTCAATATTTCTCAATTCACTACAAGAAATTTATTCTCAAAAAATATTTTCTGCTTTCTCTTTCACTGATTTCCTTCTGTACTTCTTCTAAGACGATGGACTCACGCGGTTGGATCTGTGCAGCCGGATTTCAGTAGCGGACGATGAACTCGTTTTCCAACGTTTTATCGTCCAGCGCGGCATGCATGCATTGACAGTATCGGCGATGAGTCTACTCCTTGTGAGGATGAAACGCGAAGCTCTATATCGTCGTGGTACCAATCTCCTTCTTGAAATGAAACTTCCTCTGAACTATCGGTAAGATCTTGTTTGTTTACGACAAGAATCGAATTTCATTTTACGTGGCATCTATTTTGTGTTTTTGCAAAAATGCTCACCGTAATTTCAACGTGCTGTATTTTCATTCGCCATGTAGCTACACTAAAATGCGGAACGAGTTCGCGCCGGACGTGGAGAAAAGAACCCGCGTGCGACAAGCGTATCTCAAGTCAGTTTCGAGGGAAGCAGAAATCTCGCTGAGACTCATGCCTGAAATGCAAACTCATCTTGAAGGCATTCTCAAAGCAGTGTGATTTTTTTTTTTTCATCCTTTGAAGGAGTGTCTGTGGCAAAAGTGAGCAATGCGCGGTACGACTCGAACAGTCGCAATGTTTTCTTTCAGGAAGACTTGAAGAACTCTGTGGAAATGGGCAAAATTCTGGATCACTTCGAGTTACTTCTCTCCAAGGGTTTTCTTCCTTCCTCTTGTACATGAATCGTTTGTTGACTTCCTCAAGTTTCAGGGCGGCTTGAAGTTTTGCTATTG
>CAJPEX010003569.1:0-27932 GCA_905338405.1 Notodromas monacha
TTAGTTCACTTTAATGATATTATTAAATGAAATGAAAAAGCATACACACCCATTTCCTCAAGCATTCCACTCCAAGCTTTGGCTCACTTGAGAAGAGGCTTGGATCATCAAGGTAGATGCATTTTTTTAAAAGTTTCTTGAGTTGTACTCCCTCAAAGTTGCTGATTGTTTTAGCCTCCTCTTCAAGAACGTCATTGAATATGCGAGGCAGAAAAGGTAATCCCTCTGTTTTTAGGAAATAAAAATATTTCATAAAATTAAAAATAAATGCTACAGTTAAAAATCAAGCATACTAACTTTTTGAACTTGAGAATGGCGCAGTATCACTTTGGACAAACAAGCTCTTGAACCTAAAGGACACAAAAGCACAGTCTTCGTCCACATCAGTGATGTTCCTTTTTCTAGACTGTCCCCTCTCATTCCCAAAGTTCAGAACTCCAGCTGAAGAATCAGCAGGAAAGAAGGCTTGCATTATGACGTTGTAGAATAAGCCTTTTCCCAGAATTGGATACTGTGTGATACAAAATAGAAAATATTGTTATTAAAACATCAATTATGTTTCAAATTAGGAGAATGTGTTTTTTGAACGACAAACTTATGGCGTCAAATTTTTTTTTTTTACTTTAGAAAAAATTAACAATAAGTTTGTCGCTTTAAGTAAAGTTTTTCAATTTTTTCATTTTTCAATAAACTATGCTTTAAAATTCTACTTGAATATTAATTAATTATTTACCTTTTTCTTGTTTTTGGGTCCTCCAGTTGTAATGTGCACAATATTTCTACAGTACACTCGGATGCGTTCAATCAACTCGAAGAGGTGATCCAGGCGGACAAATAGTCCATACATTGTTTCAATTTTTTCTTTTTCCAATGATTGACATGCAATCATCACGCATTCAACCGTTTCCTACATGTAAAGGAAGAAAGTTAGTCTGAATATTTTACAATTAGAATATTGTAAAACGCACCTCTCCAAGTGTGATTGTCACTCTCTCCTCCTTGCTAATTGTGGCAGAGCTTAGTCCACCTTTGTATGTTTGTGGGAAAATTTGATCCTCACAACTATACGCTCCTGGGACACACCTTGCTTCAAAGTCCCATGAAATATAATTTGGTAGATCATTTCTTCCTGTCATGATGTTTCCAAGGTCAAACAAGAAGGTTGCCTTCTTATTTCTCCAATCATCCGTTGGACCTTCAATAAGCAAAGAATAACTTCATGAAAAAAAAATTAAAAATATATACCTGTACTTATATACATACATTAGAAATGTACATTCTGAATATAAACATTTATACATTGTAAACCCTATACCATTATATTTAAAAATATTAAAATGTGTTTGTGTATGACAAACTTATGGCGACAAAACTTGTTTGTCGCCATAAGTGTGTCTCAACAACGACAATGTGTTTGTCGCCAAAAGTGTGTCTCCAACAACGACAATGTGTTTGTCGCCATAAGTATTATTTATATCAACTTGATTTCAATTATTATAAAAATTTAAAAATTAATAAATGAATAATTAAGGAACTTAAAACGTATAAATGTAATGAATAACTCACCATTATAGTCAACATCCTTGTTCCTCAACAATTTGTGCATGCTATGATGACTTTTCAAAGCCCAAAGCATGAATTGTGCAAATTGTACAACTGCTTTGCTTGTTTTGTTGAAGTGACACTTTGGAGGCAATTCCATTGGGTTACCTGAAATTCATTTGTGCAATATTTAAATGATTTGTCATTTTCATATTCTTAATAAAAATCAAAAGTACCTTCATCATCAAGCTCAGCAAATCTCTTGTACAGACTTGCAACAGCACTCATTTCACCATTGCTGGGCTTCCTCGATCCATGTTTAAAAACAATATTTTGAGTTTGATGCTGGCGAATTACTGTGCCTCTCCTGGGTGTCGCGTCATCGGTATCCATTTCTTCAGGAGATTCTGAATCTGAATCATCACCATCATCTGTACTATGGAACATGACCTGCAAATTTTAATTGAAATTATTTTAAGAGTAAAGTACTAACATTTAATGATTAATGATTATTTTTAATACTCAAACATTACCTTCTTCCTTCTTCCTTGTTTGCTTGATCTTCTCTTCCTTCTATTGGCCATGCTTCCAATTGGAGGATGTGATGAACTTGATTCCCCTTCTAAATCCACTGATGGTGTTCTTGTTACATCCTATTTTAAAAAAATATGTAATTCAATAAGATTTCTAAATTGTTAAGCATTTTTTCATTGACCCACCTTTTGTTTTTCTGCTTTATTTGCCCGTATGATTGCAGAAGCCTTCCTTGCAAGTTTTACAAGTTGGCAATCATAAGGCCGGTTTTTTATGATATATTCTGACAAGTTCAGAATATTATCACATTTGCTGCAGTTCCTTCCTCCTTCAGCTTTCGCGTACAGGATTTTAACAACAGAAACCACCAATGTTCCACCTTCTCCATCAAGTCGTTCAGCATGTATGAAGTCGACTAATTCCATTGCTGCTGAGCATGCCAGACAAGGATTTGATTGGCAATTTGGGCATACAACTTGGCCAACTGTAATAAATAAAATATCAGTTATCAGGGGGGGGCAATGCAGCAGTTCACCTGATTTTGCCAAAAATAAATGAAAAATATACACATGTACTTATATACATACATTAAAAATGTACATTCTGAATATAAACATTTATACATTGTAAACCATATACCATTATATTTAAAAATATTAAAATGTGTTTGTGTTTGACAAACTGTCCCATTTGACTCCCATAGTAAACATAAATATACATTTAAATGTTACTCACCATGCTGTTCCTCCTTTTCTGTATGACATTCCTTGTCAGCTTGAGCACTTTCAGAAACAAATTCTTCTTCCTGAATAGCTGCTTCAATCACTTCTTCCACCATTGCTGCTTCATTGACTTCTTGTTCCAGTAGAGGTGATTCAGTCACTTCTTCTTCTTCCACAGGTGCTTCAGTGACATCTTCTTCTTCCTCCTGTTGTGCTTCTGTCACTTCTTCCACAGGTGCTTCAGTGACATCTTCTTCTTCCTCCTGTTGTGCTTCTGTCACTTCTTCCTGCAGAGTTGTGTCAGGAACAGCTTCTTCTTCATTCCTTTCAGTTTTGATGATTATTCTTGACAGCTTTCCTATACCTGAAATTATTTGAAATTTTTAAAACATAAAGTATAAACAAAAGGAATGTTTTTAAATTTAACTTACTGTGCTTCTTCATTAGCTCCAGAATTGCGTCTTTGATGGTGCCAATGTATGTTGAAGCACCTTCATCATCAAAACTTGAAAATTCAGTTGATGATAAAAACTGAATTTTATCATTTATATTATTGCAGTCCGTTTGAATTACAGAAAATTCATCAAAACTATTCATGCTCAATATTGTTTGAGAATGCATGATAGTTTTACGAAATGCTGCTGCCAAAGACAATATTTCATCTTTACTATAAACACTTGTTGAAATTTCTTTAAAAGTGCACTCTTTAAACAGAAACATAGACATTTTAAAAAATGCCTCAACTCTTCCTGTTAAAAAAAAACAAATCAAGTTTCATAAGTAATACATTAATAAAATGAAAATAAAATATATATACATATATATAGACAATCGCGACATTCGTAAATGGCGACACACGTATATGGCGACACACGTATATGGCGACACACGTATATGGCCACACATGCATGTGTCGCCATATACATGTATATGGCGACAAACGCACATAAAACGTCGAAAAATATCACAGCCCCTTTTCAATAAATTTGGCACTACGACCGCACGAAAAAGTACACAATTAACCGCGAATCACTTGAAAGTCTCCTGTAAAATAGAAAAACAATTCAAATTAAAAATCATAAGTAATGAATCAATACACTTGAAGAAATATATAAATAGAAAACCGTGACAAACTGAAATGACGACAACTGT
This sequence comes from Notodromas monacha, assembly GCA_905338405.1. Classification (NCBI taxonomy): domain Eukaryota; kingdom Metazoa; phylum Arthropoda; class Ostracoda; order Podocopida; family Cyprididae; genus Notodromas; species Notodromas monacha. The sequence goes on from CAJPEX010003569.1 coordinate 3,951, forward strand.
ACATTTGACGAGCAAAAGTAGAACACCAAAACATACATATAACACACTATAAACATGTAATACACAATTTATCTATAATACAATATTTAAACATAAAGTAACACAAACAAAGAATACAATTATAAAAGTGAAAAGATTTAATTCGGAGTAACAAAAATAATATCATCATCTTCTTCATTTTTTTTTCTTTCAAAATTATCTAATATAGCTTTTCTCATCTCTAATTCAGCTCTGTTTTCTAAGATGAGAGCACACTGAACCTGAACAATAGAATCAGAGATTTCAGGCAATTCTTCTGGTCCTTCTTCATCTTCACTGTCACTGTCCAGAGGTCGTCTCCTCTTCTTTGCAATGCGACTGTTGATTTTCTTTAACCTTTCAACTTCTTCAGTCACAAGGGGCAGAGCAGCTTGCTCTTTTCCAGACAGGTCCATAGGTTCACCATCTCTGTAAGTAAATTTTTAAAATTGAATTATAAAAGTTGAACAATTTTTTATGGATATTTTGTATGAGAATACTAACTTTTGTGCAGCGATTTTTTCAGCTAATTTCTGCAAGAAATGAATCCTTTTCTTGAGAAGCTTGAAGGCTTCCATCTCCTTCTTGTTACCATTTGTTCTTGAAACCAATTCGTCATGCGTTTCTGGACTGAAAAACAAACAATTTTAATTTCATATAAGTAATTAAAAAAAAAAAACTAACATTTTCGTCTCCTTCAGCTCAGTCAAGCTGGGTACATTGGCAGCACCTTTCAACCTGAACAAAGCCAGGTCTCTCCTGTTACTTGGCAATTTATTTAACTTGCCATGAAGCCACTTCTTGTAGTGATCCACCATGTACAGCCTAACAAAGGGTTCCATGGGGAAAGTTACATTGCTCGCTGTCCTGAAATTATTTAGAAAAAATTGAAATTTAATAAATATGAAATTTAAAATAAATTACACTTGAAAAACTTACACGCAATTGCAGAAGGTTACTCTGATACCGTAGTCAACCCACAGTTTCAGGGCACAGTTCATTGATACATTTACATTAAAACCGACATTGAATCCACCATGATAGCCTTTGGGAAGAGTAACAATCAAATCCCAAGGCTCTTGGATTGCAATGTTCAGTCCAATGTCAAATGTACTGAACCATTTTTCATCCATCAAGAAATGTTTATGCCGTCCAATTTCTGAACAGACACCCTGGCCCAACTGCATCTGGAGATGCTTCTCCAGGAGTGCTACATCCTCTCCAGTAAGAGTGTACCTAAAACATGAAAAATAAATTTCTTAAAAACAAATTCTCCAAAAAAAAAAATTCCTTTGAAAGTAGATAAAATTTAAATTATTTATTTTATTATAGCCTACAATGTACTTGTCGCGATAAGTTTGTTGCGCGACAAAATCATTATTTTTTACAATGTACTTGTCGCGATAAGTTTGTTGTGCGACAAAATCATTATTTTTTACAATGTACTTGTCGCGATAAGTTTGTTGTGCGACAAAATCATTATTTTTTACAATGTACTTGTCGCGATAAGTTTGAATAATAAAAAATGCATGGATGGGTATGCTGGAATTTTTGGAAACTCACCACATCTTCCTGTATCCACCCATATGCATGTTGACTGAGATGAGGCTCATGTCTTCACAATGCATTGGAAATGCAGAGTGACGTGAACCCATAAAGTAGAATGGGGTATTAATCCCATTCATGATGAGGGGCTTTTTCAATTCCAACATCAATGAAGATATCTCATTACCACTCAAGCTTGAGAGGTCGACATTGAAATGACCCTGTAATTAAAGACAAAATTTAAATATAAATATATAAAATGTGTTTTTTAATAATAATGAAAAAGTATGAATGAACAAATTACTTTCATAAACATTACACAAAGTACACAATGTATTCTTGTATTGAAAACTGGCAAGAGTGAAAGATAAAGACATATTTTCCCAACACATGATAAACAGGGATATGTAACAATAGCAAACTCACTTTTCCCCACTCCTGCTCCTAAATGTCCTAATCGAAAATATGGCTTAGACAAGATCCTCTTGGCCTGGTGCACAGTATAAAATTTAAAGGGGGGATCTTTCTATTTTCCATAAAATTAATTCTTACATAAAAATTGTTTATAAATCACATTTGTTTCACAAATGAAATATAAATGAATATAATATAAATATATATGAGTAAATTATGCCTAATCTTGAAATCCTAAATACTTTTCTCCTTTTGCATATTTGTTTGCCTGTAAAAGTAATGTAAACATTTAAAATGCTGACCTTCTCCGGTTTTTGATTAGTTGAAGGAATTTCCAATTCCGTCACGTATGGAACAGGTTGTGTACGGTCTCCATCCGACTTCAAAACATCTTGAAGACCATTCCAAAACTCCCTGCGATCAGCTGTGGCAAGTAAATCTTCTGAAGTACATTCTCCAGAAGATTTATTCTGAAGTTCAACAGCTGATGGAGTAGTAGGCGGATTTGTATCACCCAGCACAGTAGGAGGATGCATCAATCCATTTTCTTTCAGGTATTTGAAGAACTCAGCAGGAGTCTTCGCAACCATTTCAGAATTAGATGGCTCATTGTTTATGCCATAAACGCCATCACTGTTGACTTTTTCAATGGATTGATGAATCACACTTTTTAGGGGAACTTTGCACATTCCAGCCCAGAGTGTGTCATCATCCTCACACCACGTCACTTTACCAAGCCCTTTCGGATCTAGGGCTTGAATCACTTCCGGTTTTAATTTTAACTTAATAATTCCGCGTCGCCATAAACCCATTTCAAAGAATTTCCGATGGATGAATTGATCAAAAGCCTTAAACTCATCAAGCCCAACTTCAAATGTTGGGCACAACTCAATGTAACTTGAGTTTTTCGACACATATCGCGCCGGCGTCGTTTTTGAAGCTCGCATATTTGTTTGCCTGTGAAATAATAAGAAACTTCATAATAAATAAATAAAATAACACTTCAAAACACGACATATACTTGATAATTTGATAGAATGTACAAAACATACAAAATATTTTTATTTTTTCCACATCATGTAACACACCATGTTTGCAAATATCAGAGCACACAGAACCTCAGTCAGGATCAAAAACTAGCATTCTAGTTGAGTTGTTCTCTTCTCTGTGCCTTTATATATGCCCTGATTCCCTTCAGAGAACTGATGCTGCGTATATATACGAGGTTCCGCCGGAAACGGCTGCAAACACGTGTTTTCGACATGTGTTCGGTTTTTAGTGTGTTTTTGAGGAACTATTGGAGAAGGAGGAAATTAGAGCCATATGGGGGTCGTAAAATCTCGGAGTTTTCTGCCCATTTGTCTCACCCTAGGGGGTTTTTGTTGCTCTGGTCCTCTCTTCATGTTTCCTGCCGTTTCCTGCAACGGCCTTTTATTATCCTGTTTCGTTTGGCACGCCGATTTATGTCGGCACATTCTACTTGAGTTACAGAGTCACAACAACCTTGGTTATTTTTCGCAGAAAATCCCCACATGGACCAGGGCTCTAAAACAGAGCAAATCTCGCAGAAAGGATAAACAAAATAACATAAATATCAATATATATATATTTAAATATATGGTAAATGAGGACAAATATCAATAAAAAAGATTGAAATATCAAGTAATAACTGTCATGCTTAAAATTACATTTGCCTGAGAAAACTGTTTGCCATTACGCGTACAAGCATTAAGCAGTAAATGATAAATTTCAAAAGAAAAACAATTAATCTTAAAAAGAAATAAACCTATGGTTCAATCTTGCCAAAATAAATATTCAGGATTTAAAGAAACACCAAAAGTTTGTTTATAGCATTATAGTTTCTCAAAGGTATCTATAATGGCGACAAACGCATTGTGGGTTTTTGTCGGGCGACAAAAACCCACAATGAGTTTGTCGCCCAACAAAAACGAACAATGCTTTTGTCGCCCGAAAAAAATCCACAATGCATTAATTTAAATAATAAATAATAACTAATGATTATAATGTAAATTTTCTACATTTATAAGAAACATTTATAAGAAATATTCAGGATGTAAAAAAAAATCCAAAATTGTTTGTTTATACCATTATAGTTTCACAAAGGTATCTATGATGATAATCTAATGGCGACAAACGCATTGTGGGTTTTTGTCGGGCGACAAAAACCCACAATGCGTTTGTCGCCCAACAAAAACGAACAATGCTTTTGTCGCTCGAAAAAAATCCGCAATGCATTAATTAAAATCATAAATAATAAATAAATGATTATCTTGTAAATTTTCTACATTTATAAGAAACCTTGAAATATTAACGAATGATACGATTTAATTTAATAAAAATTAAAAAATTTTATTGCTTCTCACACATCACATATCACAATACACTCAAATTTTAGAAATCCAACTTTGTCGTAATTCTGACACTGTAGATGACAGACGCGGCGGCTACCTCATTGAAACCGAGGTCGCTAACCGCGGCAACCATACACAAGCCAAATTCAATCTCGCGATTTTCAGCTTCTTCGATTCTCAGTGAAGAGATTCGAACCTGGGTCCTTTGGGGTGCAATTCCGGTATAAATCCTCCAGGCTACCCAGTCCTGGGCAATTTAAGCAGGAAACGAAGTAGGGATATAAATATGAGTAGTTTAGCAGCTTAAAAACGTAAAACAAGAGTATAGTCAACCCCCGATAATATGCTACCAAATCACTAGCAATTTTATCATTAATAATTTATTAATTTATTAATTTATTTTTTTATCATTAGCTCTTCTAGTTAAATAATAAAAAAATAAATTAAATTGGAAATGTTTTTAATTGCAAATTATGGCAGTTTCTAACAGTAGTGCATTATGAGGGAGCATCTTCATTGGGATGAACTGTAGCATAGGCCTTGAAGTTGGGGGTCCGCGCGCGTTTTGACTCCAAGAGAAAACCGGTTTATATTAGAGAAATTTGGGCATGCGCGCGCCGGTTACATTGGTTGCCATATTTCAGCTAAACTACTCTTTATATCCCTACTTCGTTTCCTGCTTTAATTGCCCAGGACTGGGTAGCCTGGAGGATTTATACCGGAATTGCAACCCGAAGGACCCAGGTTCGAATCTCTTCACTGAGAATCGAAGAAGCTGAAAATCGCGAGATTGAATTTGGCCTGTGTATGAAATTGCCCAGGACTGGGTAGCCTGGAGGATTTATACCGGAATTGCAACCCGAAGGACCCAGGTTCGAATCTCTTCACTGAGGATCGAAGAAGCTGAAAATCGCGAGATTGAATTTGGCCTGTGTATGGTCGCCGTTGGGTGTGACCTCGGTTTCAATGAGGTCGCCTCCCCGACGATCATCTACAGTGCCAGAATTGCGACAAATTTGGATTCCTAAAATTTGAGTGTATTATAAAATGTGATGTGTGAGAAGCAATAAAATTTTTTAATTATCTTTTATTAATTCATATTATCTTTTCATTTTTTAAAGCAAACGTTAATTTTAGAAAATGTATATTCATGTATTTGTTCCAAAATTATGTATTTATTTTTTAGTTCCAAAAAACTGATTACAATTTAAGAATTTAATAATTGAAAAATGAAATAAACCTATGGATAAATCATGCAAAAAAGAATAATATTCAGCATGCTGAAAACCACAAGAATTTCTTTACAGCATTTTTTTTTTCGAAGGTATCTGAATTGACGACAAACAAATAATGGCGACAATCACATTGCCGTCGTTTTTCCAACAACAAAAAACAGACAATGAGTTTGTTGCCAGACAAAAATGAATAATGCGTAAATTAAATCCTCGCATTCAATAATTTTTCATAGTTTCTTATAAATGTAGAAGATTTACTTTATAATCATGTAGTTATTTTTGATTATTTATTAGTTAAAAAAACAGTGTTTTTTCAGTGTCAGTGTTTTTTTTTTTAATTAAAGCTTTGTGGATTTTGTCAAACGACAAACGCATAGTGTGTTTTTGTCGGGCGACAAATACATTGTGGTTTTTTGTCGGGCGACAAAAACCCACAATATGTTTGTCGCCATGAGAAAGTTATCTAAGATACCTTTGAAAAACTAAAGCTAAAAACCAATTTTTGTTGTATTTTTAAATCCTGAATATTTCTTTTGGCAAGATCAATTCCATGAATATACATTTTCTAAAATTAACGTTTGCTTTTAAAAAATGAAAAGATAATATGAATNATCTACAGTGCCAGAATTGCGACAAATTTGGATTCCTAAAATTTGAGTGTATTATAAAATGTGATGTGTGAGAAGCAATAAAATTTTTTAATTATCTTTTATTAATTCATATTATCTTTTCATTTTTTAAAAGCAAACGTTAATTTTAGAAAATGTATATTCATGGAATTGATCTTGCCAAAAGAAATATTCAGGATTTAAAAATACAACAAAAATTGGTTTTTAGCTTTAGTTTTTCAAAGGTATCTTAGATAACTTTCTCATGGCGACAAACATATTGTGGGTTTTTGTCGCCCGACAAAAAACCACAATGTATTTGTCGCCCGACAAAAACACACTATGCGTTTGTCGTTTGACAAAATCCACAAAGCTTTAATTTAAAAAAAAACAATGCTACCCAGTCTATATATATATATATATATATATATAGCTTGTATATATATATACAGCTATATATATAGCTTGTATATATATATACAAGCAGAATTACAAGACGTGAAACAGAAAAAAAGGGGGTTTGTGAGAGTTTAATTTAAGATTTTGAAGTTGAGAATGTTCCAGAGATGGACTCAAGTTTGATTCACAATCACCAAGGTTCAGAATATTTCGTAAAGTCTGCAGAGTTTTATTTTCGAATATTTTCGAACGATTTTAAGCACACAAAGTGACTCGCTGGAGTTTAGAAAACTCGACTGAACTGAGTTATGCAAAATTCGGGGGGTTTTATACAAATCTTCCCCACCCAATTTGGCGCGAATTTTCCTGGCAGAAAAACACCCAGGTGTCAAGGTTTTTGAACTTTTTGAAAAAAGTGCCAGATGTTGGCAGTTGTTAACGAACTTTTAGTGCTGTTTTTCCGTTGATTTTCAAAGTGTTGAAAATGTTTTTCCCGGCACCGGGTGTTCGAAGTTTTATTATGCTGCCGAATTTTTCGGCAGTAAAATAATATCCAAGGGGACTAAATTTCGACAATCTTGACAGCTCGTCGTCTCGTTTTTCGGGAGACAAATTGGTTTTCAGCGGAAAACCGAGAACAAGAAGATTTTTATGGTGCGTTGCCAGCAGCTGGCTTGTAAATTTGAGCGCATCTTTTAGGGTCAAATGACCCTGGTTTCAAAACTGCAGAGAAAGGAGGGGAATTAGTCTCTTCCTGCGGAAAAAAGGCGCCGACTTTGGCAACTGTTTTGTCCCGTTTCTGGGGGGGGGGCTTTTCTTTCTGCTCATGGTGACTTTCTGCTGTTACCATTCCTGGTGTCTCATTTTAAGCATCCCATTTCTGGGATTTTTCTTATCTTTTCCCGATTGTTTTCGCGCATCCAAGATGCGCGGATTAAATTACTCGTCGGCGGTTCTTTTGGTTCTGGTTTTCAAAAGGGGGTGTCAAAAAAATTCCGCACACGTAAATTAAATCATCGCATTCAAGAATTTTTCATAGTTTCTTATAAATGTAGAAAATTTAATTTATAAAGATGTAGTTAGTTATGATTATTTATTAGTTAAAAAAAACCAGTGTTTTTTCAGTGTCAGTGTTTTTTTAAAATTTAAATTAAAGCATTGCTGATTTTTGTCAAACGACAAACGCATAGTGTGTTTTTGTCTGGCGACGAACACATAGTCTGTTTTTTTGGGCGACAAACGCATAGTGTGTTTTTGTAGGGCGACAAACGTATTGTGGTTTTTTGTCAAACGACAAAAACGACAATTCCATGAATATACATTTTCTAAAATTAACATTTGCTTTGAAAAATGAAAAAGTAATATGATTTAATTAAAGAATTAAAGATAAATTTAAAAAATTTTAGTGCTTTTCACACATAACATTTTAGAATACACTCAAACTGTAGGAATCCAAATTCGTCGCCATTCTGGCACTATATATGACCGTTGTATTAGTGAATATTTCCAAAAAAAAACAATGTGTTTAAATAGCAATAGTATATAACTGTTCTACAAAATGACAAAAAACTAATAACGACAAACGCATTGTCATGTTTTTGTAAACACATTGTCGTAGTTCAAGATAACAGCGACAATCCGTTTGTCGCCATTATTTTGTCGTCACTTGAGATAGTAAAGTAGTATACTCAATACTTTTTTTACACGCTATTGCCCCTAAAAAACTTAAAAAAAAATTCAGTGTGTTTCTTACAAAAAAAATTATTTAAAAAAAAATATTCTTCCAAAAATTCATTATTTAACAAAGTATACACTCACTCACCATTCACGTATCCATCATTCCACAAAACGAAGTACTGATGAACAACCAGTACATGAAGCAGAAGCACACAGCGTATGAAACATTGAAGCGATTAAAGAATGAAAGATTTGATAAACGAAATGAATGAAATAATGAATACACTAACGCACACAAGATTCGCGATCAGAGAGGGTGACCGCCAGCCTCACCTAAACGTACACTGTCCTTTTCAGATTATATCACTTCAACGCCACCCGGCGGCAGCGCGAACGCGCGCGGCCATCTTGAAATGCTTTAACAGAGCAAAAGACAAATTTCAAAGATTTATACACAATTAACACAATTCCACAAGGTGTTATATTACGAAGGATATGTTGAATTGTAATTGTCGCGCTAGTGTATTATTTAATGCATGTTGAGGTATCATTTTTTGTCAAGTAAGTAATTTTAATTAATAATAAAAAAATTATCCATCGGACGGGAGAAGGTTGTTTCTGAGTGCGGGGCAGAGTAGTGATTTTATTGGGGCGCGGCGTATTTAATTTAAACAAAAGTTAAATAAATTTAAATAAATTTAATGCTGGAAAAATATGACTTCAACCAAAATTAGACCCTGGTTGAAATGCGAAATTATCCTGACTTCGCCAAAGAATGGTTAACTAAAGTTTCATTAGTTAAATACTAAATACTTTCTTACTTTAATTTAAAAGCTACTCGTAATTTAAAAATTGAAATAAAAAAATATTGCGACACAATTATAAAAAATTTGTTGTTATTATTTTGTCGCTACTAATAAAAAATGTCTCATTATCAGTTTGTCGCCACTAATAATAAATTTGTCAGTATTGGTTTGTCGTCAAAGCTTGTCACATAAAAACGAAAGCGACAAACCATTGCGAAAAATTAATAACGACAGATTTCTAATTATTGTGTAATTATCAGTTTGTCGCCACTAATAATAAATTTGTCAGTATTGGTTTGTCGTCAAAGCTTGTCACATAAAAACGAAAGCGACAAACCATTGCGAAAAATTAATAACGACAGATTTCTAATTATTGTGTTGCAATACAAAATTGAATTAAAAAAAATATTGCGACACAATTATAAAAAATTTGTTGTTATTATTTTGTCGCTACTAATAAAAAATGTCTCATTATCAGTTTGTCGCCACTAATAATAAATTTGTCAGTATTGGTTTGTCGTCAAAGCTCGTCACATAAAAACGAAAGCGACAAACCATTGCGAAAAATTAATAACGACAGATTTCTAATTATTGTGTCGCAATAGTTTTATACAAAAACAGTAATAGTTTTTGTCATTGTAACAGGCAGGCGTTTTGAAACGCCTGCATGTTACAAAGACAAAAACTATTTATCAACATTTTTGTGGGCGTAGCAGGCAGGCGTTTCAAAACGCCTGCCAGTTACAATCAAGAAAAATCATGAATCAACTGTTTTTTTGATTGTAACATGTATGCGTTTTGAAACGCCTGCATGTTACAATCAAGAAATCACATTACTGAACAATTTTTTGGATTGTAACAGACAGGCGTTTTGAAACGCATGCATGTTACAAACAAAAAATCACATTACTGAACAATTTTCTTGATTGTAACAGGCAGGCGTTTTGAAACGCATGCATGTTACAATCAAAAAAAAAATTACAAAAGGTTTCACATATAAGCGTTACAGTGCAATGCGTAAAAAATGCATAACAAACGCATATTACAAAAGGTTTTCAGAACATCAACACAAAAAGGAAAAAAAAAAAAAAAGGGCGTTTCAGAAGAAGCTGGGCGTAACAGTGACGCATAACGAACGCATTTTCTAATGCGTAACTGTTACGCGCAGCAATACCTGTAACAAATTATTTGCTGGGTCAAGACCAAAAAACCAGTTCCAAAGGACTGGTATGAGGATGCATAGCATCTTCTTCCATTCCAAGGAAATCAACTTTGTCTGTCCTCTCTCCTCTCCAATGTATCAAATTTACTCATTCCATTGCCAATTCTCAAGCTGATTATATCTAAAAACTATGCATTAAATTTTAACAAAAACGTTGTCTGAACTCATATGTTTTCTGTATGCAAGCATTTGTATGTGGGTTGCAAAGTTCTCTGAGTTGAATAATGTTGTATTGGGACATTAATAAATCAAACTTTCTTGGAGCCCCTATATAAAGAAGCTACCAGCCAGTCCCAGGCTGATTTTTGCATTATTCTTTAAATTATAATCAATTTATATTTTAGGAACAATTAATCTCTAGCATTACAAATTGTTATTCCCCACAAAATATATCCCTTTAATGGTTTTAAACTATATGAATCTCAAAATCATAAATTTTTTTCAGGTCCTTCATTGCAGGTTTGTTGCTATGAGATTTTACTTTGATCGAATTTTTTTTAATAATGTCTAATTGCATATTTGTCTGATCATAGCTCCGATATTCTAGGTTTTATTGCGTATTGCCGCCGGCAGGCATCCCATTATTTCCGGCACAATATATTGCGAGCTCTGCAAGGGTTTGCATAAATTTTTCCAGGTACAGAGGAAAAATGTGGGTGTCTTCCATGTCACATTCATCTGCCCACGTAAGAGTAGTTCCAAGGAGTCACGGGTACCTTCGTGGTCGAAGAGTATATTAAATTGGCAATAACGAAAGTTTCTCACGAAGCAAGCAAAAAGAAGAGGATTACAAAATGCCGCAAGGAGATTAATTTTCCAGCCAAATTAATTTTCTTAGAATTTATTTTTCACAGTGGAATAAACCCGTCATTGTGAATTTGAAAGACGATGCACAGAGAAAAACTCTTGAATAATGAAGCTGCTGTTTGATTACAAATGTCCCCTGGAAAATTTGCGGTGTTCATGAAGATTTTAGGTTATTCGCTTCTATAGAAGCACACTTTTTGAGCCTCTTTCTTCATTGTTTTTCATTTCATTGAGCAATCTCTTCGCAATTATTAGAAATTTATTTGAAATGATCTGAAAAATCAATTAAGATATGTTCATTTCCATTTGTGAATCTTACTGAGGCTTAAAATCAGTTGTAGATAATCTGAAGATGACTGATTTTTTCCAGCACATAAACTTCATCTTCCCAAGAAATGGCTATCTCCTTACAATTGTTAGAATGTCTTAATTTGGATGGCAAAGGGTTCTTTCTCAGTGCGCAGTGAAGTTGGGATTTTTCTGGGGGGCAGCACATTTAAGTTTGACCCAAGGTTACTGAAATTTGCCCAGGTTAAGGAGGCCTAAGTTGGGAAACATCCAGAAGGCAAATTTTCTTTTTTTTGCAAGATTTTCTGATGCAAATCCTATACCAGGAATGCAGGAAAAAATCCCACTTAGCGAGGGATTTTTTAAAATTTTCATTGAAAATTTTCTGCAGGATCAGAAAAAAATCTTGGACTTTTCCCCAACTTAGCCCTTGGTAAGAAAGTAGGTTCTTTTTTTTCATTCCCAGTGCGCAGTGGCACAAAATTCTGTGAAAATATCCAAACTTTTCCAAACAAGGGTTAAAAGTGATCTACTGAACAAGTATAATTTGCAAATTCATTTTCAACTTTTATTCGTGCTGAACCTTGGACTGATCAGTATAACCTGAGACTGATTCTATCTTGCACAGAAAAATATGATCTTGCCAAAGAGGTGTGACCTTCTTGCAATTATCAGAAATTTATGACAAATGATCTTCTGAAAGTGCTGAACCTTGGACTGATCAGTATAACCTGAGACTGATTCTATCTTGCACAGAAAAATATGATCTTGCCAAAGAGGTGTGACCTTCTTGCAATTATCAGAAATTTATGACAAATGATCTTCCGAACAAGTAATTGGCAAATTCATTTTCAACTTTTATTCTTGCTGAAGCCTGAAATGATTTGTAACCTGAACCGCTGGCTGATTCTCTCCAGTACATAAGCATGATGCCTATTTTTCAAACAATGCACAGTGAGCCAGGGTCGCCAGAGATTGACATTGAGTCCGGAAACGACGTGTTTCCGCATATGTGTCTCCAGCAAGGAATGTCTTCTGCCTGATGTCCCAGCAGATGCTGCTAGTGATAACCAGTCAGCTGCACCAGCTGTCTGGCACAAGCTGCGTCTCTCACATCGTGGGAAAAGGGGGGATCATGAGATCCTCACTCAGGATCTCCGGGCGTATATACAGGGATCCAATGGTGTAATGTATACGGTACTTTGGAAGAAACAATGCTATATGTGGAAATGATTTGCAGTGTATGACTCGGATCGTATCGCATGAGAAGGAACTTCTGGTTGCTTTCTTTCCTCTTGAATAATTTCTTAAACACGTTGAGCAAGATTGGGGTTTGCTTCCTGTGGCTTTTTTTTCATCACTGCATGATGCTGGTCACTGACGAGAAGCAAGATAAACTGCATTCTTTGTTTTTTTATGGAGATTTATGAAATATTTTTCTTGAATTCATAATTGTACATGTACTGTATATGCTTTTGTATAAAGTGACGTGAGATACAGCAAGTGGTTTATTTTTTGAAATTTCGACAAGTGTCTGAAATTCATTATACACACCGATACAATTTCGAACTTTTCCCAGTTTTCAAAGTGACTGTGGTCAGAACGTGATTCAATTACCAAGATGTTTTGAATCTGCTTCATTGGGACGATTCTGGTAATTTTGAATACTTTCCTTGAATTTTCTGAAAATAATTCCAAACCACACTTTTCGGTCAAAAAAATCTGAAATCCTTTGTAATTTGGGCGTGTTTATTCAACACGGAACATGGGCTCAAGAAACCTGAAATTTAACAAAAGAAAAAAAAAATTGAATTACTAAAAATGGACTCTCTCCACAACAATCTTGTCTACAGCAATTCTACGTGTAAAATAATATGGGTTTGGTTCCTCAGCTGGCCAGGTTCTCTTCAACAAAATTCTCTCAAAAACCATTTTTGTCCCTTGAATTTCGTTGTTGAAAGATTCCACCTGTATTACCAGCTTGGTTTTGGTTCCGACACGTGGAAACTTAGCATTTTACAAAATAAAATAAACTTCATGACCATTAGAAGCTACATATTAAGCTATTGCTGTAAGTCCGTCACTTCCTGCAGAAATCAATTACAGTGAGACCCCCACATGCAGACACCTTGACATGGGGACATTTCGACATCGGGACATTTCTGTTTTGATGGAAAAATCATAAAAAATACCCAACATAGGGACACTGACTTGACACAAGGACGTTGCATGATAAAATTGCCAATAAGTTTAGGAAAATTGACTTTTATCAGGCCTAATTTCAAGAAACAGATATTTTCAACCCTAAGATCTATGTAGGAAAAATTCTTTGGTACGTTTCCCATCACTTTCCCATCCATTCAGCCAATTAACAAATTACCTTTAGCACAGAGGGACTTCCTTCTCTCTTTGTGATGGGTGTAATTTTTACAGATGCCAACATTTCAATGAACTGTACAGTGATATACTATTCAATGCTCCAAATGTTCTTATTGGGTTGAAAATATATTCACTGAATCAAATTCAATTGCCAAAAAAAATTTTCATGGAATTCTGGAGAAAATTTCTTCCATAAAACACCAATTACAAACTATATAATGTAAGTCTATTGGAAAGCAAGACTTGACTTATGGACAATTCAACTTAGGGACACTCTTGATGCGCCAATAATGTCCTCATCTGGGGGTCTCACTGATGTGCAAGAATATATTTTGGGTAACTAATCAATGCTGCTCCATTATACAAGCTTTGACTGACTCTTGAGAGGCTTTGCAGGAATTTCTAAGTCTTTGCAAAAATGTTTTAGGAACATATGCATACAGATCAAACTTTAGATCAGTTATGGATAGAAATGTGAAAATATGCTCATTAGTGGTTCAAATTGCACCTGTACATAGTCACGGTTTGACTGGTGATTTTTTATTTTAAGCAATCTTTGATATTACAGTAGTTTAATTTTATGCAGGATGAAGAGCGAGTTATATTGTTCAATTTAATAGTTCGCATTATTCTCAAAGCTGTTACACAAGTACATTGTTCATTTTGCTAAATAATAGCTGGAAATAGATAAAATCTTCAGAGAATATCTGATCAAGTGGATCAAAGTTCATGGATTTACTGAGCTCACATAATTCCTTATTTATTATTTTATAGGCAGCCATTTTTATCTGAGCCTGTGATGGAGAATCACATCTAGTCAACGTTCATACATTTTCACAGTGCTGTTGAATTACAAGGAGAAATTCCCGCAAATAGCTCAATGTTTCTAGGGCAACTCAGCATGTCCTCTAGGTGGACTCAAAGACTTTCTGTGAGTTATTCATCAAGTGAGCTTTCAGCATGGGCGATGATTTTCTGGAGAGCTGCCTTATTTATTCACCAGAGATTTGATGCAGGGCTTTGGTTTTCCCTAATGCTTCAGCCAAGAAGATCTCGGCTCATTCAGAAAATCTTTCCTCTCAAATTTTCCAACTTATTTCTCTCGTGATGTAAATATGAAGATGCAGGCATAGGTCACAGGGGTGCTTCGTGATAGAATATTAATTCATGACGCTATTCGTTCGACGGGTTTTTTTTTTCAGGTCACGAACTGCTGCTATTTATAATATTTTTATTTATTTCCCTGGTTTTAATAAACTATGACGCCACCAAGGGAAAAAAGTTGCTTTGAGATTTCAATTTTACCAACGCATTTTGATTCGGGATATATACAAGTCATCAAGTTCATACAGTACATATTGACAATATGCATTTTTGGATTGTGGACTATTCTTCAATTATTTTCTAATGCCTTTCTATAACGTCTTTTGGAACAGAAACGCGTTCAAAAAATCAAAGAATTTATTTTGAGCAGATTTGCCAATGAAAAAGATACATTCATTTTTCCGACACGTGCAATGTCCGGATATCCAGTTCTAGAAAATGCAACTCGTCTTTTCCTACATGGCTCCACAAAAAATGATTTTTTTGTTTGTTTTTTCTCGAGAGGATTGTATCCCAGGAATAGTTTGTTTGAATGCTTCCTGTTTATTTCAAAA
Source organism: Notodromas monacha (assembly GCA_905338405.1). NCBI lineage: Eukaryota > Metazoa > Arthropoda > Ostracoda > Podocopida > Cyprididae > Notodromas > Notodromas monacha. The sequence continues at coordinate 19,379 of CAJPEX010003569.1, forward strand.
ACAATATAAAGCTCATTGACCCTTGATGTGGTACCACGAATTGACAGAATTAACTGATGTACTGTATTCTCACATTTTTTATTTAATTGGAAAGATAATTTCGCATGTTGTGGCAAAAATTAATACTGTATAACTTTAAAATTACATTTTTATGTTGGATTGTAATACTGCATATTCTATTTTTGTTTCGACTGATCACCTTTATTGGTGGGGAGGGGGGTACACCTGCAAAGTTTTGTTTCCTTTTACGGATTATAAATTTGCAGTGTTTGGTATACTGAGATGATATGCGATGCGATGAAGCTATTACGTTTCTTGAAAAGGAATCACTCAAGAGGCTGAAAAGTATTTCCGAACCGTGTTGAAAGAAAGGCTGAAGTTTGGGCAAAGTTTCGCGCCCGGAACTCATTTCACTGAAAGCGATTATGCAGGAAAGACCTCGTGCTCTTTAAACTTGCTCCAGTTCCTGGAAAGTACTTTGGGGAACTTTCAACTTCAAGCCAAGGGGAAAAAGTCAAGCAGCTTTATACCCATCTAATCTTTGAAGCATTTATGGAGCTACTTTCAGCTGGAAAGAAAGCATTAAAGAGTTTTTATTTTCTAGAGGTTTTTAAATCCTGCTGGAAAATTTTTATGATGCCGAAAATGTTTGGAATGTATCCCCGTTTGGATTTTACTACAGGACGATTCTCACTGCGTTTATGAACAAGTTTTCGGGGTTTCCACGAATATCTTGTAAGTGAAGTACAAACTTTTCTAGAAAAAATGATCGCGAAAATCTGGGCCCATCTGAAATGTTACCGGCTCCTAAAAATAGCAGACAAAAAAAAAGTGAAAACATAGCAGAGATATATCTTTCGCGATTTTTTTTAAATCTACAGATTTCATGACGATGGTTTTCTTTTGAATTCAGGACTTCGGAAGTGAACGTACACCCTTAAACCGATGAGGTTCTCTTCTCCCACCTATATACTGTAAATTGAATATCTAAAAATGCATCTGAGCAGTCTATGCTGTTGGATTTTGCTGAATAAATATCCTGAAATATGAACCTAACTTTTTTCAGATAAAATACATGGTTGCGTTTACAACTCTGCACGCGTAAGGTTTGTTTGCGGTTCAAACTTTGACATTAGCTGAACAATTTAATCTACCCTAATCTGTATTACTCTCTTTTTAAGATATGAATCATCATCCAAGTGATTGGTTTTCCTTTAAAAATCGCAGATTGCTAGGAAAGGGGTGAAACTTCAAACACAGGATTAAATTCGAAACTGGTAGACAAATGTTTCGAAATGAATTTTTTTATAATTTTCCGAACCCAACATGTTTTTTTTATGTAAAAAGAAAAGAGAATGCAGAATCCATGACGAAAATTTTGTTCACAATGACAGGAAACGATATAAAAAAGTGTCCTTGATGACTCATCTGTCATCAAATTTAAATGAGATTTATGCCTTTTAATCGTGGAAAACTTTTACTACAAGGGAAAATTTCCACTGAATGTTGAATTATTTCGTCACCTCTCTCACAGAATTTCACTGGAAAATCTTCAGATGCCACGAGAAGATTTGACCTTTTCCGCCTCCTTGCAAAAAAGAAAAAAGAAAATAAGAAATCCGACCTTCTGGCCTACTCAGTTTATATTTTTGTGACCTTTCAGTCAAACCGCCATGACACTTTAAATGCTATGATGAAATTTTGCACCGAATTTGACCTTCAACTCAATTCAAGGTTTTTCATGGAGAAACTCCCTTCTTCAACTATTGTTTTAATTTGATTCAAGAGAAAATAGTATCAACTTGAGAAGAGGTAGTTTGAGTATGTAATGGAAATTAACTAGTGATTTAATGTCCGCAGTGGGAGGAACGACCAGTAGGATCCTACAGGGGTCTTGGGGGGAATAATAAGGACGTTGTGTATAATGTGTGTCTGTGGCCTGTTTGTTTACTGTTTGTTTCTTATATGAAAAAAACACATCAGTTACATTAACTTGTCAGGATGGCTGAGTGGTCTAAGGCACTGAGTTCAGGTCACAGTCTGGTTCTGCAGGTGTGGGTTCAAATCCCACTTCTGCAATCGTTTTTTCATTTTTTTTTTTCAATTTTTTCATTCGCGCTGTGGATGCTCTACTACTTGATAATAATTTTTCTGTAAGTACTGTATTATTGGGACTTGTTATAGAAATATTCAGAAAAAAATGTGGGTTTTGGCGGGTAGGGGGGAAAGAAAAATTGTGTGTGAGGGTTCAGGATCTCAGCAAGGTGTAAAATACACCCTTCCAGCAATATGCAGTATATATCTTATTTACTCCAGTACCCTCAAGTAAGGCGCACACAGGGGTTTTTCAGTTCAAAATTTGGCTAAAATTGAATCCCCAAGTAAGACATGCACCCCCTTTTTAGTGACTCTAAAACCACAACATTTTGAAAATAGAAACAAAAAATTTGACTTTAGTTGTGAATTGAACATGAATCTGATCAATTTTCAAATTTTTCAGTAAAAAAAGTTGTCTTGGTAAATTTGTCACAAATTTCTCAATTATAATCAAGTATATTTAACATACAACTTCCTAAAACTTCTTGAAAATTTTGTACCCACTTATGACAGGCACCTTTTTTTTCTTATGAAATTTGAGAAAAAAGGTGCACCTGGTACTGGAATAAATACGGTAGTTGAATGAGGGGTTTCTCCTGGTTATACCACCTGGAAAAATCAGCTCAAGAACCAGAAGTTGCCAGAGGGTTCCAATAGGTTGCTGCTTTTTGGCCACTTCATAGAATTGGGATAAGAAGGCATGCCTTTGGTCCAAAGTCTGAAACTAACAAGACCATGCAGGGCCTGTGGGGAAAACGTTTTTTGGAGTTAACCAATGATAATGATAATAATCAGAAGCAAACTTTTGGCCCCAATTGGCAAAGGGAAAAAATCTGGGGGGGGGGGGNTTCCCTGCCATTTTTGCCTTGGAAAACCTTTCGGAAAGTGGTTGTACATTACCTGCTGATGGCTCCTACGTTCTTGGAAAACGGAAGATCGGAATCGTGGCGTGAATTTCCGGGAGACGATTGTAGATCAATCCTGGCTACGAATAGCCCCCCTTTTTCGAAATTCCTGCCCTTTGCAAGAAAAGGGATTTTCGAGAAAATCCCGAGGCTTTCGTTGAACAAAGGAATAAATTTATATAAGTATATAGTAGGTTGCTATTCTTTAAAATGTTCCGTGAAAATTTCACGCTAAACTCGTCAAAATTCACCAGAAATGCTCATTTATACGATAGAAAAGCGTAGCTCGTTATATAGAATAATTTGATTTTCAATGTACCTGCCCAATAGTTGTGAGTTCCTTTATAATGAATTTTCAGCTATAACAGAACTATTTCTCTAGTCCCAACAATGGTTTTTTACAGAGATTTTACTTCAGTTTGGGATTTATGCCAATTTTTACAGACTGGATACATTCCTATTGGAGGTCTGTGTATACACACAAAATACATTAGTGGACAAACTGCCCACTACAATAAGCTTGAAACTACAGGGGTTCAAGACATTCAATGTGAAATTGTCTGCACTATACCCAGAATTGAGTACAACATTATATGCAGAAGATTTTTTAGATTCTCAAGTGTAACATCAATAAAGGCAGACAAAAGATCCTAATTACTCAATTCTGTCATGATGATCATGATGTTGTAGACTCATGTAAATTACTAGCTGATCTTGCTTGTGGCAATACTGAACCATTACTATTTGCATAATCTAACATCCCCTTGATACATGATACTCCAGTTCTTTTGAAAAATTCATGGCAATTCAGTGAAAAATTCATCCAATTATCAAAGGTGTCTAAGTGGTGTAATTCCTACAGTATAAATACCCTAGTTGGTGCATCACCAGAGCACCTTCTCTTCTTATGCACTCAAAAACACTCATTCTATACTGATAGAAATGAGCTTAAGAAATATTAACAAGTACTGTGTTGGAATTCAAAGAAGAGACCCTTTCTGAAATCTTGTAGGATCAAGATAAACTGTTGGCCTTATATGATTTCTCATCAAAGATTTTCTCTAAATTGTTCATTCAACTACACCTCATCTGGAAACAAGCTGAAGACCTTGTGCCTTAAATTGGGTTCTTTAACTGCTGCAATTGCTTCAATTCTGGCTTATGCTGCATTTCTTGCAACTGGTATTTTGTTTTCAATGTAAGGGAAAGAATGTATGCATACATATTAAATGTGCAGTTGTATTTTGTTAAATGTATTTTCTTTCATTCTTGTTATCCATTTGCATATAATTTCTCTGTTTCCCACTCTGAAGTGATTGAATGTGTTTGAATGGATTTGGGTTGGGTGGGGACATGTTTGGATGAGGAAATGTTGATTGAACCTTGTGAATGCTGAAAAGCAGAAAATAAAGCTTTCCGTTCATTCATCATTCATACACACAAATTAAAGCATAGTTAAATAATTTAGTGGTATATTGAATGACTAATTCATTACATTATAGCTCAATATTCCCCAAATATTGAGCATCCATATACATCACCATGAAATTCTTCCAAGGAATCCAAAATTTATTCATCACTGAAAATCACACTTCAATCGAAAGTATGAGATGTTGGCTCAAAAGAACGTTGTCCCTTTCCAACCATTTGATGATGCTGCTCTAAAAGGGTGGTTCATGTATAAGGCACAGATTTTTCCAAGACCAGGAAATCCCTTGCCCAACCTTTGCATAAAAACCTCCAATGGGGAAATTCCATGCTGCAATTCCATGATTGCACCATAACCTTTTAAACCTCAATTTTCAATGCAGACATGTTTCCCTCAGTCTGGATTTCCTTTGTATTGAGTTCACTTATCATGAGCATCATATTTTTGGTGTGAATTATTGTCTGATTTGAAAGAATTTATCTCGTCTTTGGATGTCCAACCAAGGGCTTCCCTGCTGTGTTCCGCAGCAGATTGTGTCTTACATTTTAATCCTGATAGTTTATCTGAAATGTGTTCTTTGTGAGAGCCTTGCCCCACACCATGGTCTACAAACCAGGACCAGTCTGCAGCAATTTTTTGCCAGTCTGCAGGAAATTTTCAGCATAAAATATTCATTAAAAGTAGGAATGAACTGTTATCATTTTCTAAAACTTTGGAAATATAATGGTACAGTAGTTGAAATAATTTGATGAAAAATAAAAGTTGGCTCTTCTCCTACTAACACTGCTGACTCATTTTTACCCAATGAAATAAATGATTTTAATTTTTTATTCCAAGAAACCTTTCTGAAAGTCCACCTTTCTTATTATTTGATCACATTCAGCTATAGCTGCTTCATAGGTGGTTAACTTCATTTTTAAAAGAAGCAGAAACTTTTATACGCCTGCCATAAACTCTATCAGGCAAGATTTTTTAAAGTTTGTAACACTTTTATGAAACTTTGCCAGTCCACAGAAATTTTTTTTGGAATTTGCTGGTCTGCAAAATAATTATGGAAATTTGCAGGTACCCAGCAGACCCAGAATAATTAGTGAACACTGATTTAGAGTATTCGAGGAAGGCGCACAAAGTTAAGGCAAACACAGATGCATAATCAGGCAATTTACCGATGATTTCAGTGAAAACCTTCGTGGAAAAAAGTAAGTTGTAAAATTCTGAAGAACTTCTTGTAACTTCCTTCGTAAGCCGGAGGCGGATGTCGTTTATCCTTGTTCGGAATCTGAAGCGTAGCCAGCATATAGGGTACAAATACGAGAACTTTGGAGAAAAATATACCGTATATATGTATTATTGTATACTCGTATGAATATATATATACTGTATATGTACGTATATAAAAAATAAAAAAAACGAGAAGGAGCTTGAACGTTTTCCCCTATTTCTTTGCTTCATCGTCGTCGTCGTCTGCCGTCGTTATTTCTTTCGACTCATTCGTGGTGTGGGGGGGGGGGGGGGGGGGTTNGCATTTCTATCTGTTTCTATATTTTGTGTGTGTTTATACACGGAATGAAGCCCTGCTTACGGTGGGTCGGTCGGATTTTTGCGGCCTGTTGTTTGTTTTTTTTCGTTCGTTCTTGTGTTCGATAGGGTCTTTTTCATATTGCATGGCTGCCAATAATATCACAAGACCACATCTTAATCCAACCGTTTTCTTTTGCCTTATGCATGCTGGGGGTTATATAGAAGGCAACCAGGAAAACCTGCTGAAACGCCTATCAGTGTCACCTCTCTATTTCTCCGGAAACAAACTGGCCAATCTCTTTGTCAATCACGGGGTTTGACGGGTTATATATTGTTTTATTTCATGATTCGAATAGTCGTGATCACCAGAAATATATTTCACTTTCGATGAGAGAAGGAAAAAACCACGATGCCCGAGAAAAAAGATAATCATTTACCTGATCGACTTTTCTCAGTAAAACGATGGAATCTTGACGAACATGGCGTATTTACTTTTATTCAATATACTGGTATGCTGAGGCTTTCTCGATTCCATCCACTTATAATACAATGCCCGAGAAATAATTTTAACGCTTTCTCATCAATTATCCCCAATAATACACAAGAAATCTATAAAATCCGCGCGATTATGCGCTCAATTAATGAAAAGTTCTAGTTGTGAGACCAGCAGATACTTGACCTTGTGACCAATTTCTTTGGATGTGATTTTATTCGTTGAATTAACTTTCATCCATTCTGCATTTTATTCCGTACAGTATCTTCATGAATTTCAGTTTTGGGATTTTTTTTTCACTGCTGCATTCATGGCTTTTCTGAAAGAAAATATTGCAGATTGGATGATTTATAAAATGAATAATGAAGTTTCCAAGCATATTCTTGGCCACAAAATGCTTGATTGTCAAACGTATTCAATACTTGTTCATTGCTCTGCCATTATTCCTGCTGTATTTTATTGGGTCCTGTTCCTGAAAGATTTCAACGCAATAATGGCTAAAAATATATAGTGAGACCCCAAGATGCGGACGTAATTGGTGCATCAAGAGTGTCCCCAAGTTGAAATATTCCTAAGTCAAGACTTGTTTTCCCATCTTCCATGTATTATATTAAAAATTAACAAAAATGGAAGAAATATTCTTCAGAATTCCCTGAAAAAAATTGTTTGCCACTTGAATTTGAATTATTGAATACATTTTAAACTCAATGAGAACATTCTGAGCATTGAATAGTGTATCTCTGTACTGTACACTGACATTTTGGCATCTACAAAAATAACATTCAATGGAAAAAGTTGAAGTCCCTCTATGCCAGAGGTAATTTTTTTAATTAGCTAAATGGATGGTGATCTTGTAAGTTAAATGCCCAAGAATTTTTCTTACATCAATTTTAGGGTTGGAAATATCTGTTTCTTATAATTTGGCCTGAAATGTATTTGCAATTTTATCACATCCCTATGTTGAGTCAGTGTCCACATTTTGGGCCTTATTTATTGATTTTTTCTGAAGAAATTATTGTCCATATGTTGAATTGTCTGCAGGTTGTGGCGTCCACATGTGGAGGTCTCACTTTATTTGGGTTGACTCACCTCTGACAGCTGTTTCTTTTTTTTTACAAAATGTTTCAGAATCCATTTCAGAAGAATTGTATACATTCATCACCAGAAAGGGTGTCATTTACTTTCAGTTCCCGCAGCTTCAAACGTTTAATATCCCAAGCATGAAGATCAATTTTAAAAGCTGTTGACTGAGGCATCTGAAAATGGAAAAGTACAGTACTGTACTGCAGAGGAAACTTCGTTCAATGAATGGCTCGAACAGCTCGTGTTAGCCGAATGATTGCAATCGAAAACCGAATAATTGAATGCCGGATGCATTTAAAACTCAATGCTCTTTCTTAATCGATGAAAATACGAGAGTATCAGGAGAAAACGCCGTCCCACGGGTCTTCTCGTCTGCCGAAACGATACATCAGGGAAGAGGCTAAAATGAAGACGTTCTCCAGACCGAATGCGACTCCGGGCCAAGATGGCTTTCTTGCCTGTCATTGGAATAAGAATGAATAGGTGAACTCATTTTGGGAATTGATTCGAATTTCTTGAAGTTTCTACAGGTCCCGAAACGTCTGTGCATCCGAAAAACAAGGTATCAGTGAGACCCCGAGATGCGGACGTCGTAATTGGTGCATCAAGAGTGGCCCTAAGTCAAAAATCTCGAAATGTACCTAAGTCAAGTCTGATTTTCCCTTAGACTTGTAGCACGTTGATATATTCCTAGAATCTTTTTAACACCCAAAAATAGGCTTACCAGGTTTTTAGACACAAATTTTGAAGTTTTGATGAACACTCAGAAAATAGATTCCTTGTTCAGAGATCAGCTTGGAATATTGCAACCAAAACACAAGGTATGCAAAGTAGTGAAGAGTTAGAACCCAGGAAGCAATTTTGATTCAAGCCATGAAGAATTATTTCAGGGAAAGAGTTTTTTTTTAGGAATGTCCTGGCTGAGTTTGGGATCCAAACCCAAGTTCAGTTCCCAGGCTCAGCAAGGACAGGCTCACAGGCCTCAGAGAAGGATAGATTCTGCAGTTTTTAAATAACTGAGGATCA
>CAJPEX010003570.1:0-27921 GCA_905338405.1 Notodromas monacha
GCAATAAAGGGTTCATACGCAGAATTGGATTGAAAACATATACGCAGGACCTGAATGAAGGAGGCGAAATCCGAAAACTTTCACGTATTCTGAACTGCAAAATTTGATCATGACTTATACTTTTGGTATCTCAAAGTCTTATTTAGAGAACTAAAGGAATGTAACATACTTCTATGCTTTTCTGTAAAATTTCAGAAAGCATTGAATGAAGGAAAATATCCATAACCTAAACCTAGATTCACTGAAATACTTGCAATAAATTGTCAGTAATGGATGTACTGTACAGTGATGTAAGCAAGGGGGCTTTCAAGTTTTTATTTCCAAAGCATATTACTTCGATTGACAAAAAGATCTTCATCCAGATCAATCACACACTGTTTTCTAAAATAGCGAACTCGACAAAAGACAAAAAGAAACACTTAATTCCGTAGAAAAGATTCCCTTTTGTCTCAATCAAATCGGTAAAGTTGATAATTGTAATACACCGTAAAAGCCTTTAACTTCAGAATTTAGAAGCCAAAAATCTCCGAGATTTTTTTCCGGATTACTTTTTTAAAAATCATATATAGCTTATAGTAGAAGGATTTCCAAAATAAAGCAACAATTTTCGCTGAGCTCTTCGAAAACATTAACGAGCTTTGTAAGGGCGGAAAGTAAAAGCGTTACGGTTAAATTAAATACGTGAGTAGATTTTTTATTAACGGAACATCGTAACCTGAGCCCATAATAGCTTATACGACGCTCTTCATGTGCAATTTAAGGAAAATTGCTCACAAAACATTCAATCTTGTGGAATTTGAAATAAGGTACTTCAGGGAAATTTATTATTCGAGCTTTTTGAAAGGTAATCCCTCGGTATTCGTCGGAAGAAGAAAAATGGCCCGATCATTTTTCCGCGAACAGCTTCAAGCACAGCTCCGAAGAGCGATTGAAAAAGGCGTGAATAATGACCGGAACTCCCATGAAACCCTTTCAACTATAAAACTAGGTTCGAGGTACCCTTGAAGGAACGCCCAACGACTGACCAGTTGCTGTGGAGACGCACGAACGTGATTTGAGGGACACGAGGAATATTTAACCTGGGGTAGAGGCGAAAAGGAGAAGGGATGGAAATATAAGAAGGAGTAGAAGAAGAAGAAGAAGAAGAGAAACCGTCGCTGCCTAGAGGTGGAACCATTAAAATGACGTCGGGTCGTAAATAGAAAAATGCGAGGAACTCTCCTGGCCCAAGATCATCGTTCGGGCACCGAATGCCGCTCGTTTATACCATTTTTTTTCTTTCTCTTTTTAAAGGTAAAAATAAAAAGTTCCCCGATTCAAATTCCTCGAACTGGAAAAATATCTGAGCAGCGGGAATCCACATTTGACCCCCGAAGAATTTTTCTCCGCTCTGGCTAGAAACGCAAGCTTTATTAGTAAATTGTGTCTTGAGAAGCCCGAGGGTTTGATGCCCCCGGATAAACGTTTTGTTTAGAAGCATTCAGATTTTTTAGAGGGGTTCTTCGTGTAAAACCAAGCCTTTCTTTGTCTGGCTAAATGGAAGATCTGATCGAACAAGCTTCTGGTCATGCTTCTTACATTCCGACGACTCGGCTTTTCGGCATGATGGAAGCTCATCAGGAAATAAGCGTACAAAATCCGTCCCTATCTTACAAGTCTAACCTACTCATTCCTTCCTCAATAATTTAAGTGGAAATACAGCAAAAGGAAGAAAATTTGCCTGAAATTCAATGTCAAAAAATACCATATTCACTCAAGTACCATGCACCCCTTTTTTCGGAATTAGGTGGGGGAAAACGGTGCTTGTCATAGTTGGGGACACAATTTGAGGTAAAATGTTGAAATTTCAGGTTGTGGGTCACACTTGAATATTTGGGGAAATTTTCGACGGGTGCTTTCTTTTAGTAAAAAAAATATCGGAAATAAATAGAGATCGAAACAATCGAAAATAAATTGAAGTCAGGTTGAACTAATGTTAAAATTTGAATTCTGGTGTTTCTTAATTGCAGCTTTTGAGTCACTTAAAATTGGCTGCGGATCTTCCTGAAGCATGGGAATTACATCAAAATTTTAGGGTTAAAATGAGGGGGGGGGTGTCTTACTCAAAGGCATGTGGTACTTGAGTGAATACAGTATGAAAGACAAGATGGAACTCATTCAGTTCAGGAATATCCGTTTTTTTTTTTAAGTAAAATATTGAACATAATTTGCATGAAAGGCAAAAATTATCCTCGTCAGTTCAAAACATTTTGTTGCATAAATTGATTATGAAATAAACAATGCAGTGAGCAAAATTCCACAAACAAAAAATTACAGCATTACTGTACTTGATGCTCAGCGGTTCGTCATCCACTTCCGAAAAAAAATAATGGAAAACGTTTTCTTCAAAAAGATCTGTTCGTTCTTCTAAATTTAATCCTAATTTTGATTTAACAAAATGAATAAAAAAAATGATATATCCCAAAAGAAATTTCGGACGGTACTAAAGAGTCCCACTTTTCATATCATCAATAGAATGAAAATATGGGAAATTTCTTTCGAAATAGATTCCTTCTTTCAAGATTTTTAAATAAGATAAATCATTCAAGAAAATAGGAAATAAAATCGTGCATTGCGTCGCAAAGCTTATAAATTACATTCCGTCCTTGAAACATAAATTCAATTGGGGATATTTCAGAAATATTATTCATAAACTTGAAATTAAATTTAAAATGCTTTTATTCACAAATTTTCATAATGCGCACCGTTCCTTCGATTTCTCAGCCTTAAACTAACAATTTCTCGCAGTGAAAATCTGGTCTAATCTCTGACAGAATTCGAGAAAGACTTACGTACGTACAGTACAGTTTTTTTTCTTTCAAAAATATGCAGATTAGGGTTTTTGAACTTCGGGTCGAAAGGAGAAGGGATCTTCCGTTTTTTTTTTGTTTTTTTTTCTCTCGGTTTCACCGGTGCGTTGTATTTGATGGATGAAAAGCTTTGAGGATGTTTACGCACTCGCACCTGAAACCCAGACAAGACCTTTTTTGTTTCTTCTTCTTCTTCTTCTTCATCTTTCCTCTCCGTTATGCTGTGGAGCATCCGTGAGAAACAAATGCCACCGGGGGAAAACAATTTGCAAACGGTGTTGCGCAGGAAGGAGGCAATAAAACGCGAACTGGGTTCCTTTTCTTCGGTTCCTCATGTTCAATTTTTTTTTGGTTTTGGTTTTCTTGTTCACTTACCTTCGTCTCTGAGATCTGGTGACTGCAAAACCGCTAGGAGACACAAAGCCCAGGAAAATTGCAACTCGGCTGATTCATTCAGAGGCGAAATTTTTAATTCCAGAGGCTTGCAAAATTTCCTCCATTGAAAATGTGCTCGCATTTATAGCAAATTGTCCGAGGACAGTTGACAATCCCGCCTTTTTGTGGGATTGAAAAAAAGAAGAAAAAACAACAAATTCGTTGGACAGCGAGGCTTTGTTGCTGAAGGAAATGTTAGTAGAAAAACCGATGAATAAATTGGGATTATGAAATAAATTCAGGAGAAATTATTCAATGCTCATCTGTCACCACTCGTAAAGTCTAGGTCGTATTTCTTTAAAAGCAAGAACGAGAAATATTTTTCAAATAACCATTTCTTGCTAGTAAATAATTGTCGCGGGTTGATCAAATAAATTTACACAGTCATTTATATTCATAGATATACCATCACTTTATCAACTGCTTTTGTCTCAATTCCACATTTTTTCCTGATGTGACGTTTTATCAATAAAATCCACAAGCATTATTTTTGCACCAAAATTATTCTTCGTTTAAAGCATTATTTTCAGTCACTGAGTTTTGCTCCAAAGGGAGTTTTCATAATTGTAATACCGAGAATTTCATTTGTCTGGATTTCTTTGCTTGCAATGCTCATCAGGGTAGTTAAAAAAATATGCATCTTGGGTTTTTTTTCGCAGTCAATTAATCATCCGTTTCAAAATCTAAACATCTTTTTAAGAATTGAAGGGACACTTTGGTTGATTTGTGTTCAGTTTTTTTAGCAGAAAAAAAGGTAATATTCAACTGCGTGCCTGGAAGAAACTGATGCAGTGGAATTTTACGAGACCTTTTTTTAAGAATGAAGTCTATGAATTTATTTCATAATTTGGGAATTTGCGAATGATTAGAGGAGTCTGCATATTTGAAGACTAGAGGGTTTCGCTCCCAAAATTGTTCACGCCTACATTTTGGCGTTACGTTGCTCCCAGCAAAGAAGTCGCCTAATTGCAAAAAAAAAAAAAAGATATCCTTTTTTTGCAAGTAGGCGATTTCCTTGCTGGGAGCGTCAGAAAGTCGCAAAAACTCTGGTCCCAGGGAATTTCCTCCGAGTTTGTTGGTGTTGCAAAGCGTCGGATTCTGCGCGGATGTGCGAAGCAAGGAAAGAGGAAACCTAGTTGTTCTGTACCCGAGGGACTCTCGGGTTTCCGGCTTGCGTGTGTCTCAACTCTCAACATTTGCTTTTTGTGTGTACACAAAAAATAAATAAAACAAGAATGACAAGAAAGAGGCCGTAGGAAAGTTTGGGGCGAGTCGGGTGGTGCGAAATCCGAGCTTCTGCGATTTCCCGCACACTTTCCTTTCCTGCTGACATTTCGGCATTTGAATGTAGACGAAGCTCTCAAATTTGGCTTTTATTGCAGGATTTTGACAACGCTTTTGGGTAAAGCTGAATATTCGAAGGTCGGTCAGGTATCAAACTTAATTAAATCGATTTTGACATTTCAAACTCCGTTTCGCTTTAAAATGCTTCCTCTTTTGAGGCCTTTTGACGCCATGCTACACAGTGCCCTTTTTTACGAGAGCATCAATAAATTTATCAGAAGAGCCCGAGCTGAAAATACTACACAAAACGCCGTATAAAAAAAACAAGAAAATAATCTGATTCAAACCTCGAAAAAAAGGATGATGAGGGGGGTAGATTTTCATTTCGATGAAAAAATTCTGAGTTGCGTCATTCGCAGTTCCGATCAAATCTCTACCTTTTCTTGCTGTAAAAAAAAAAAAAGCATTTTTAGATGAACTATATAGAGATTCGAGTACAGTACGGTACTTGGAAATGTTGTGCGGATGTACTCGTATTCTGCGATCACCTCAACGCGAAATTATTCCTGGAATAAAAATTTCAATAGGCAGTAAAATGCTCGAAAGTCATCATCCTTCGACTGTATGAGAAACTTTTCAACGATTCGGAATTGAAATGAGAAAGTTCGCAATTCCATGATTGAATTCTGTGCAGTTTCCACGAAGAGCTGTAAAAAAAAAAAAAAAAATCATTCTCAGCCATCTCGTTCGCTCCAGGGTTCAAAACCAGTGAAATATTCCAGCAACCAATAATGTATTTTTTTTAATCATCTCCAAAACGCTGATATTATGTCTCCTCATCAACAAAACATCAGCATAAATGTTTCCGGGTGCGAGTTATTGACAATAAAAATAAATAAATAAATAAATCTCGACGCCGAGCTCCGACGTTCTTTCAACGGGACGACGAATTAAAAACAAACAAAAAACTACCGAACGAAGTCTTTCGTCAACACAAAAGAAATAAAGAGCAGCAAGAATCAAATTGATGATAAAATAAAAATTGCGCCAAAAAAATGCAAAAAAAAAAGGGAGGGAAGAAATCCTCTGTCCATCTGACGTCAACCCGAGGCTGCTGGAGACGAATGGCTTTCCTCGCCGATTTCTCACAGCGGAGAATCGCTTCCTCGGCTCCCACGCGATTGATGCAGATCGCATCAATGTGGTATTCGACGGAAAAGGGACCGCAACAAAGTTAGTAGCTTGGGGTACCCTTGGGTAAATAAGTTTGGGGAGCCTAAGACTTATCACAGAAGAGCTGCTAACACGTACTGTAGTTTATGGCATTAGTTCCCCAAGAGCTGGACTTCGACAGCCTCCAGTCAAAATTTCTTCGGGCCTCCACAGGAACTCCAGGCAAAAAATGAAGAAAATTTTTTTTTAATCCCAATAAAAGTGGAGACGAACATGCGCAATAATATTCAACATACGAGGCTTGTTCTAATTGGACGGGGCCTTCGTTATTTCTAGAGTAGGTGTGATTGTAAAAAAAATCCACACATAGCCCTTGACGTTTCAAGGTTTTAGGATTTCCTTCAGATTTTCAAGATACATTTTCTGCATGATGTTATGTGAAATCTTTTCAGTCACAGCCAAAGTTCACCGCCTATGTATTCTACAAATTTTTCAGGCCATCTGAAAAATTGTAATTTTTTTATTTAACCATTATTCTCACTGATTGAAAAAATAAAAAAAATATTAAAATTTTGGCTCTCCTGAAAACTTTTTTTGCACACTGTGGCAGAACTAATGCTTAACTGGAAAGTTTTCGCTTATCATGAGGCGGAAAATCGAAAAGCTTTTTTAAAAATCCGAAAAAAAAAAATCCCAGAACATCATGGGGCATGTCATGATATGTTTTGGAATCACCTGTACTTGAAAAAATATCAGAGCCGCGTCCAACTTCAACAACACTCGTATAGGGATATCTTGAACTACGAATCCCATCATTAACGAACAATAAAAATGAGCCCGTTGGGAGAAAATAATTACTCTACCAACCACATGCATAAAATCCATACTACAACAAAAGTGGATCCCAAAAAATCCACGCAAAAAACCTTTCTTCCGTGTAATACAATTAAAGACCAGAAGAACGAAGCGAGCGCCGATTTTTACTTCGAAAAACGATTGTACATTAATTTGCGAATGAAGATTTAGTATACGAAAGTAGGGCTTATAGAAAAGATAGACGGGAACTAAAAAAAAATTAATTTCTGCGTTTTTTTCCAAAATAAAAAATAGGAAGATATTTTTCACGGGATGAGTCGTTCAAGTTAATTTATAAATATTTTCATATAAGCGCCCTAAAATCCATTAAAATTAGTAGAGAATAAGATGCAAATTATTGATGTGAATTAAATATTAGAATCTTCAACAGAAAAATTATAAATGAATTTTTGAAAAAAAAAACAGCAGATTAATAAAGTAAATAAATGTGCAGCTTCTATTCCGATCGAGGAAAAAGTATTTGCTCTCGTCGCACATTCCAGAAAAGTTATCGTGGCGTATTTCTAAAATATTTTGTAAATTATTAATTTTTTTCCTTCAGCAGTACTTGAAGTTGAAATCAGTTGTCCTTGAAAAATTTGTGATTGGCCACGGAAGTTTATGGAGGGAAGACTGTTGAAACCTTTACTTTTTGTCTTGCTTTTTCACATTTGTACACTTCATCGATCTTTAATCACCATTGGCAAGACTGGCGTAATTCCCCAACACACATCTTTTATAGTTTTGTAAAGGACAAAAGGTGGACCCGTGACTCTTTACGTTGGGATTCATGCTTGAAAATAACTCAGGAATATTACTTTTACTTTTATAAAAGATTCTGTCAGTTGAAATATACAGTACCTGCTGATTGTAATCTGTTATTNCCCTGGCGTTGTTTCAATCATCGAACCCCATGGGAACCCATTTATTCAAACCCCTCGGATTCTGAATAGTGTCTTCTCGACGATTGTGCATGACATCAAATACCGTAATCAAGGGGTTCTCGACCTGGTCGACAGCCTCCAGTCAAAATTTCTTCGGGCCTCCACAGGAACTCCAGGCAAAAAAATGAGGAACGATTTTAAAAATCCCAATAAAAATGGAGACGAAACATGCGCAATAATATTCAACATATGAGGCTTGTTCTAATTGGACGGGGCCTTCGTTATTTCTAGAGTAGGTGTGATTATAAAAAAAATCCATACATAGCCCTTGACGTTTTAAGGTTTTACGATTTTCTTCAGATTTTCAAGATACATTTTCTGCATGATGTTATGTGAAATATTTTCAGTCACAGCCAAAGTTCACCGCCTATGTATTCTACAAATTTTTCAGGCCATCTGAAAATTTGTAATTTTTATTTAACCATTATTCTTACTGATTGAAAAAATTAAAAAATATTAACATTTTGGCTCGCCTGAAAACTTTTTTTGCACACTGCGGCAGAACTAATGCTTACCTGGAAAGTTTTCGCTTATCATGAGGCGGAAAATCGAAAAGCTTTTTTAAAAATCCGAAAAAAAAATCCCAGAACATCATGGGGCATGTCATGATATTTTTTGGAATCACCTGCTGCACTTGAAAAGATATCAGAGCTGCGTCCAACTTTAACAACCCTCGTATAGGGATATCTCAAACTATACGAATCCCATCATTAACGAACAATAAAAATGAGCCCGTTGGGAGAAAATAATTACTCTAACAACCACATGCATAAAATCCATGCTACAACAAAAGTGGATCCCAAAATATCCACGCGAAAAACCTTTCTTTCGTGTAATACAATTAAAGACTAGAAGAACGAAGCGAGCGCCGATTTTTACTTCGAAAAACGATTGTACATTAATTTGCGAATGAAGATTTAGTATACGAAAGTACGGCTTATAGAAAAGATAGACGGGAACTAAAAAAAATTTAATTTCTGCGTTTTTTTCCAAAATAAAAAATAGGAAGATATTTTTCACGGGATGAGTCGTTTAGGTTAATTTATAAATATTTTCATAAGCGCGCTAAAATCCATTAAAATTAGTAGAGAATAAGATGCAAATTATTGATGTGAATTAAATATTAGAATCTTCAACAGAAAAAGTATAAATGAATTTAAAAAAAAAAACAGCAGATTAATAAAGTAAATAAATGTGCAGCTTCTATTCCGATCGAGGAAAAAGTATTTGCTCTCGTCGCACATTCCAGAAAAGTTATCGTGGCGTATTTCTAAAATATTTTGTAAATTATTAATTTTTTTCCTTCAGCAGTACTTGAAGTTGAAATCAGTTGTCCTTGAAAAATTTGTGATTGGCCACGGAAGTTTATGGAGGGAAGACTGTTGAAACCTTTACTTTTTGTCTTGCTTTTTCACATTTGTACACTTCATCGATCTTTAATCACCATTGGCAAGACTGGCGTAATTCCCCAACACACATCCTTTTTATAGTTTTGTAAAGGACAAAAGGTGGACCCGTGACTCTTTACGTTGGGATTCATGCTTGAAAATAACTCAGGAATATTACTTTTACTTTTATAAAAGATTCTGTCAGTTGAAATATACAGTACCTGCTGATTGTAATCTGTTATTCCCTTCCGCGTATTACAATCTGGTTCAACCCATGGACGTTTATGAAAAGCAGATTATTTCCGCGTTTATTCTTTCGGTTGCGAACTTGCTGAAGTGACGTTGCAAAATCAGGAACTGAAAGGGCCATTCAGATTCACGGCTGTTCTATGCTTTTAAGCTGCTGTGTTCTCCATAATTTCAGCAAATTTCCGATTGTAGCTGCATGATTCACGGTTTTCTTTGCGTGTATATGGAATATATGGTCCAGGAAGAACACGTTTAGAAGGTTGGCAAGCAAATGTTTTGTCAGCCTTGTTGACTTTGAAGTATAGCAGGAATGACCGGTTAAAGACGCCACATCACTTCAACTCGAATCAGTTTAGAAAAATAAACGGTTTCTTCACACGGGGACATTTTTCATGAACAATCATTAATGCTGGAACTAGGGAACTAGACTTTCAAGGCCGTAAACCATTTATAGACGTTATTTACGTACCGCAGAATTGCGAAAGTAAATGTCGATATATTTTAGCAGCATAGAAAATTGCATCATATCATTTTTATCTTCATTTCTTTGCACTTTTGCTACCGGTATTCCTGTAAAGTATATTATCACAGCTGCAGATAAACTGAGTTCATGATGCGGTAGCGATTTTGAAATTGAACCACAACTTTAGCAAGTTTCATGCGGAAACCTCAGGGCGAAACTGTTTCTGAATTGTATCCCGCAACTTTACGTTTGAAAGTGGATTTTATAAAGAAACTGCTGCGTGGTGAAGTCATTGCCGATGTCCTTCAAAAGCCATCATAGAAAGTGACTTTTGATAAAGCATAAACAAAATCAAAATGTAAAACAGAATCTTAATTTTAATAATTGGATGCAATCTCATGTTGATTAGCGACGATGGATTGAAAAAATGAAAGCGAATTCGCAAATTGTTTTTGACATACTTGACCACATATCACTGCAGGAAAAATTAGATGTTTTTGTCTTGATCAATTCTGACAAACTCTTGTGAATTTTAGAATTTCCTGTTATTGCATTGCTCGTATGCTTTCTTTTCATCTTCCATGATCAATTGATGGCTCTAATTCATCGCTGTAATTTCAGATACTGAGAACTTACTTCAATGACTAACGACATGTGAATACCATCTAGAATTATTAATAAACCGTTGGAATTCTTGACTGAAACCGTTGTTTCATTTCAACCAAGTCTTATTTACATAATATGAGGGGAAAAAAGACATTCTTCTCACGCATGGCTTGGCTTTGAATTACCACCCAATCTTTAATTGAAATAATCTCAGCCTGAAGCATTGAAAAGTGTTCTTAATAAAAATGACATCTATCACATCTTTTCATTCATCTTTCCAGATTCTTCAAATTTGAATGAAAATTTCGCTTTATGTTTCATAAATATGTGTTGTGGGGAAGAAGAGAAGCGAAGTTGCAGGAAACGGACGCCGGCTTGGGAATTTTTTCAATCTGTTCAAGGAAATAAAAGGTCAAAATAAACCTTTGCCTGGAAAACACTCAAATTAAAATTTAGCGTGAAGACTCCATCAACACCTTTTTGTGGAGTGGGTCAGTACTTAAATGCATCCTCTTTTCATTCTGTGCGCTTCCAGTGTATAATTAATCTGTTGATGATGCGCAGTGAAAACCATTCACGATAATATAATGGATTTGAAGAGTTGACCTAGAGACCTTGATTCTAATGATTGGAGGGGAAAAAACAAAGAATTGTGTGTTGCAAGATTTGTATGCCATCTAATCTTGAGAATTTTTTTTTGAGGTCCTGGAGGAAGAACTTGAGCAGCTTTTGAGAATTTGATGAAATGAAATTCTCATCCCTGCTCAAAATTTATTTTGATCAAGATTTATCACTAATTTTTGTGTAAGACTTATTTGCAAAGATTCCATAAAAAGGTCCTCCTTTTACTCGAGTTAATGCAACAACTAAAAATAATGTAATCCAGAATAAAAGTGGATAAAAATGCTTGCAACCTAGGTTACTTTTAAACTTATTATTCACATGGATGCTCAAATTTGATTTCTCAAATGTATAATACTTTATTTATCCAAGTACCATATGCCCCCAACTGAATCTCCCTAAGTTGAATTGTCTTCAAGTCCCTGTCTGAATTCCCTTAGAGACAATGCATTAAAAACCTCCCTAACTCAAAGGCTTTCCCTCTCAAACCTCTGTAAGTCATGTTTTCTGAGGCCTTTTGGCTATCATTTTCTTGACACAGGAAAGAGAAAAGCAATAAAAAAAAGTTGAGACAATGGGTTTTGAAAGGAAGTGAAAGGCAAAATTGGGCAAATGAACCCCTGCCTCAAAGCTCAGCCTCCTGTGAACTCATTAAAGAAAAAATTCAAGGCCCAGATTTTCACTATCCCCAATTTCCTGGAATTCCTTCAAGTTTCCCACAACAAAAGTGGGTACTTTCCTGTTATCTCAGTGCCCATTTTTCTTTGTCTCGTGAATTCAGTATTTGTTAGGTTAGGTTAGGTCAGGTTATGTTGATTGAAAGATATTTGTAACTAACATAGCCTGAACTAACCTAGTTGATTGAAAGATATTTGTACCCAACATAGCCTGACCTAACCTAACTTCACCTAACCATCTCCCAAAATCAGTTTCAGCAGAATGCAAAAAAATGAAATTCACAGTTTCTGGTAGGCGCACGGAAAGTAGGCACTGAGATAACAGGAAAGTACCCAAAAGGGCTTGGTACCCCAACTCAAACCACTGTAACTCCAAACCTCCTCAAGTCAATTCTTCTCTTTTTTTTTGCTGGTCCCTTGAAATTTGACTTAGAGAGGTTCAACTTGTCCATTAAATTTAAATAAAAAAAAGTCAGCATAATGTTTCATTATTTTCAGTATTCAAGAAAAAAAACGAGGCAGAGTTTGGGGTCAGAGAAAAGAAAAACGCCCAGGCGGTAGAGATTTATTGGCTCGCGGACTGCGGCTTGATTGCGCCTCTTCCGCCTATTCTCTTATCTCTAAGGTTGACTGTCATCTGCATGGCTCTTAATTCCAGCAGCTGGACAACTGGACGAAACGAAAGGGGATTTAAAGAGGATGGAACAAAACGTAGCTGACAACCGTACTTTGACCAAGGAAAAATGTGCCGTTGGCCCGCTGTTGTTGGCTTCGCTATCTGCTCCTTCGCATTTACAAGCGTCACACAACACCGTCCTGGAAAGGAAAAACCCTTTCTTCGGGGTTCCTTCTCAATTTAACGGAAACACGAGAGCGAGAAACAGAAGGGGAAATATATATGACAATGTATACAGTAAGATCAAGATGTCAAAATTGAAGACTTGGCTTTTATTTTAACCACCGCTGAAACCAGCAACTTCGATTCTTAGCTGAAACGACTGTTTATGTTCCCAAAAACGTTGTCCCCGGATCCCCCACCAAAATTTCTGTGAAAATCGTTCACACTGGACTAAAACTAATAATAATTTGCAGAAGTCAGTTATTGGGAAGAAATAATATTAACATTTTGAAAATCCGTACAAGATATTGGATGTTTTGTGCCACATACGATGGAATATCCCTGAAATGACATAAAACTTTTGCAAATCCTCATTTGCATGAAGAAAATTGAAATTTCAAAAGACTGCCTTGGAATTAAATTTCTACCTTTTGAAAACGAAATATCCTCATAATCCCCGGATGTACTGTCCTAATCTTTAATTTTGTTAGAAAGTCGCACTGAATCCCGAAAATTCTTGCACGAAATTGAAATTCCAAGTAATTTTTTTATTTGTAGCTAATCAGTGGAATTGTCAATAGGTCACTGAAAATTCTAGACATGTTCACGCTTTTCATAATCAGGTGTAGTTTTTCACTAACGAATGTTTTGTCATCACTAAACGGTGAAAGGGGCTCGATAAAAAATAAACTGTCAATTGACAGAAATTGGCGAAAAAAATGTGTTATCGGCAGTTTCCAATAACTTCAAGCACAAACCACAATTTATTGATTCTTCGATCTAAGGGTTCTTCGATTATCACATAATTCGAGATTTCCGGGAAATTGCTGCGCTTATTTTGGATTTTTGCAGGAAATTCCTTTCACGCACAGGGTTTTTAAATTCAGGAAAAGAAACGGAAATTGCTTAAGTATTTAAGCAAAAATTCTAATTTTGTGCGGGAGATTTATCGGAAAAGGTTGAACCCCATTCGGACTGATTTAACTCGTCTGGTCGTAAAAAAAAATCGTTCTACTTTTTTGAAGCACGGGTCTAAATGCTTTTCCCTTGGAAAAGGCGGTCTTTTGAAACCCGGAAAGGTGAATCAGAAATGCCTCCAGGAAGAAGAATTCTTTCTTTATTTTTTCTCTTATTTGGTGAGAAGCAGCTTTAGCAAGCAGTGAGACACATAGGGAACAAGGGAACAAGACCAGCAGACAACCCGGGCTTTGGGGTTCGGTGTGACCCTTGAAGATGCGCGTTCTGAGAAGCGAAACGCTGCTGCTGTTGCTGCTCTCTCTGCCTTGGAGGTTTATTGGTCTCGTTTCGTGTTCCTGCCCTCGGGGCTGACTTCGTGCCGCGGACTTTATTCTCTCCAAGGAAAGAACATGACTGCCTGGTCATTCATTACCCGATTTGTTTACTTCCTTTATTGCGCCTGCAGTCTCGGGAACGGGGAAACGTGGCCAGAGCTGCAGCAACCCTGGAGTCTAACCAATCCTCTTGCACCCCTTTTTTTCTTTCTTCGTTCTTTCCTTCCTTCACGTGGATCAAAGAACTCATCCTCACACGACGAGGATCAAGAGCCGACCAAAGGGCTTCAAAGAATATCTCTCAACATTTTATGGCAGCGAATACATATGAATAAGAGAAAGTTCTGTGATCTATGAATGGTATGACAAGTGCTGGAGGCAATTGCAAAACACCCTCTTTTTTCTCTTGACGAATCTTCATGAGAGATGCTCAATTTTTTCCCTAATTTTCCCAGATTTTTGCTTTAGCAGCTTTTTTTTCCCTGCAAGATAAAGCTGCTTGATTGATTTACCGTGTTTACTAGATCGACTACAGTACTACTCATTTCAGAAAGATATTCATTTAAAACTGTTAACCTCAGATTGAATAAAAAAAAGCATACCCTACTCACAGGAGAACCCCATTCCAGTGAATGAAAAATTGCAAAATTTCATAAATAAATATTAAAATTTTAATCTTGATTTCCATTGAAACTGAATTCAATTGCGAGCAAATTGTATTCAGATTTTTTCTTTTTTAAATGGGTCTAGTATTTTCCACAAGTTCCTCAAGAATGACGCACACATAAATTTCACAAAATTTAATTTTTTATACCTATCTATGGTGCCATTCTTTTTTTAAAAGAAAATTCGCTTGTATAGTATGCAAGTAATGCAGTAGATCCTGTCCGAATTTTGGGTTCTGCTCAGGAATTGCAGAATGGACAATTTTCGGAGCATTTTTTATCATTTGTTAAAAATAGTCCACAGTATTTTTAATCCCAAAGGTTAAAAAAGTTGTGCAAATCGTTGATTTTTTAAGCTAGAAAAATTCCTCGAATGTAACCAGCAAAGTTACTTGAAAGCAATACAATGGGTACAGACAAATGCTCGATTATGTGAATGATTCCCCATCTTGTTCACATCAAATACAATAGTTTACTCAAGTGCGATTTCAACCACCCAAACTCAGGAAGAGCAAAATATTTTCACACGCGCTTTATTACGTTTAATGTGTCAACACTTCAGCAGACAGCACCTCTTTAAAAAAAAAGAAAAAGGAAAGAAGTTTTCTGATTCATGATGACAGCTTTCGAAAATTGTGGTCTTCCGTTTGACGAGAACAGAATGTGTCCAGCGGGCAGATGGCACAAACAGCGACGAATCTTTTGCGAACCATGACTTGCAATTTTCCCCCACAGCCTTTGTTCAAAAATTGCAGATGCGAATTTATTTGAGATGAATAGGTTGATTCGCTACTTCGGAAACATTTTGCCGTTATTTGGTGGTTGCATAGGCCGTACATGTTTTTGTACTTTCAGGATGAAGAGCGTCTGAAAAATCGGGTGCTCGTCGAAATCATGTATGTCAATGAGAAAGTTTGAGCTTAAAATTTTTGAAAATAAAATGGGTTTTCTCAATCAAAATCTGAGAAAAGTCTGAATTTCCAGATAAATACCATGGACCTGTATTAGAGTAGATAGGTAAAGTATAGTGTTCTTCAGCCTATTGTTGCGGAGGATTATGACCTCGTCTGAAATTGAAAAATATATACAGTGAGACCCCGAGATGTGGACGCAATTGGTGCATCAGGACTGTCCCTAAGCCACGTCTCATTTTCCTTTAGACTTACATTATATAATCTTAATTTTTGTTTTATGTCCAAAATACTCACCATAATTCCATGAAAATAAAGATTGTCTCCCAATTTAAACTGATTCAATCAAGATACTTCAACACAATATGGACATTTGGGGAATTGAATATTGATACCTTTGTACAGTACAGAGAAATTTTGGCATTCTCTGCAAAAATAACATTCAAGTAAAAAAGAAAGAAGGAAGTCCCTCTATGCTGGAGGTAATTTTTTTAAATTAGCTGAATGGATGGTAAATTGGTGAAAGAAATGCCCAAGAACTTTTCTTATGGCAATTTTAGGGTTTGAAATATCTGTTTCTGGTAATTTGGCCTGAAATGTATTTACAATTTTATCAAAAAATGTCCCTATGTCGAGTCAGTATCCTCATATTGGGGCTTCTTTATTAATTTTTTTGGGAAAATAAGTGTCCTTATGTCAAATAGTCTGCAGGTCGAGGTGTCCGCATGTTGAGGTCTCACTGTACTTGAATTACATATGATATGGGTTTTTTTTAGGAACTGCATGAAAGCTGGAGTTGTGTGAAGGAACTCCGACTATGCTGGCCGCAGTTCCATTCCAGACTCGTTTTCCAAGGATAATTTGCTCAGACATTCGATGGAGAACTCGAGGATTATATGGCTGCGGTTGCGCAAGAACGATTAATAAGAGTACCAAGCTCCGCTCCAAGGTTGGGTTTCGTGTTGCCAAAGGTTATTGCTCATTCTTGGGCTTCGTTTCGATATTTCCTGTTCCACATTCCTGTTGAATTCCGACAAGGGGAGTACCTGTAGTTTAGTTATTCTCGCGGATCACTGCAATCTGTGTTCACAGGGGAATTATTTATTTTATCCATTGGGGGAGGGGGGATAAATATTTATTCGAGCAACAAGAGTCAGCCAAATTTTACCCAGTCTAAATTTTTACATGTATTCGAGATCCTGTGATTTTTATACCCTATTTTTGGAAAAATTCGGTCAACGTAAATTTATTATGGTAAATTTTCTTCAATTTTTCTGCATTTCGAGCCAGATTTTCTACGTCATGTCCATGAAGATTCTGCACGCCTAGGAAATAATTTATGGTATATTATGGTAGAGAAAATAATTTAAATTAAATTATCGATTGAAATGAGATGAAGGTTTTTTTGGCAAAAGATAAACTTCATGTGGGCATAAATTAACGATTTTTTTTTCGTTTTACGTTCGCATAAAGTTATCGGTAAATGTGCCAGATTGTTGTTTCTGACGCTAGTTTTTAACTCGTTCCTGCCGTTCAGCAAAATGCTTCGAATTTATTTCAGAGCTTTCATGATTTCTCAAATAACCATGTTTTCTTTTTCCCTTAGTACATCATATTGTGAAATACTGGACGATGTTGAGGAATATTTCATTTAAGGAAGCATTTAGAAACAAGGCTTTTTTCTACGGCAAATAGCTTAGATTGCCAAGCAACGATTGAATTGAGAAATAAAAGAATTATTATGATCCATAACATCGTAAAAAAATGTCAGGGAGAAATATTGTATTAGGTTAGTGATTTCGAAAAAAAAGGAATTTGAATTTATCCGGTGAGCTAATTTTAATTTATCTATTTTTATTATAGGTTCTTGTCTGGTCTTCATTCCGGATGCAGCCTTGAAAGGGAATTGGAACTGGGCTGCATTTTCTCGAAGGAGTTTTTCTAGAATATATCGTCAAAAAAGTGCAATAAAATCTGCAAGCTAATTGTTATATATAAGCGCATATCCTAGTCTTAGAACGAAGGCTGACCAAAGCTCTAGGTTTGGAAATACTGAGCTAATTATTTTTTCTCATCTTTCTTGGATTCCGAGGAGAAATTGAGGCAGAATTGCACGAAACATTTTTTGTCTTGCAGCACATTTTCATTTTTCTTGAAGCATTCGAAGGTTGATCTGAAGTAAGAGGCCTTGAAAACAATCGCGATTTCTCTCCACCTACGTTTTCTTTCTTTTCCCATCTTTCGCCCTTGGTTATTTGGTTCTTATTTTCGCAACGCTTTCTTCCTCTTTTTTTTCTCTCATTTTCGATTGAGGTTTCAGATAAGAATGAGCCAAACGGAAACGTTTTCCAGCGAGTGAAGGAGAAGTCCCGGGGACTCATCCGTCAAGACAAGCGATCAGTAACCTGAAGGCGAGGCGTTTCGTTGTGTAGTATTGCACACGCTCGTTACTTCGCCTCTCCTTCGTTTTTTTTTGTTCATTCCTAGAAACTTTTCCATTTTTTCGTTTTTTTTCTTTCTTCTCACATCAAAGATTTCTTTTCAGCCATTTGTGCAAATTTTCTCCATGTGATCAGCACCAGAGTCAAGCTTCAGAACTGCCATTTTTAGGTGAATGTCCGCTTCACGCGTAAATTCCAACAGCAGGCAACTGAATTTTTTATTCAGATCATTGAACTGACTGGCAACTTACAGATTCGCTTGGGAATGTGAGATAAATTCCAGATTTTTGACTTTTAGGTTATACTTGGATTGACATTGATCGAACCATCAAAAACTGCAGTGCATCCTTTAGTCGAAAAACTGAAATATAGGCCAAATACAAGTTTCATGCGACTTTTTTTGTGGAAAAGTTTGGCGTAAACAACAGCAAATCGGAAACCTGTACTTAAATGACGTATATTTTCATAAATGTCTACAAATGGCGGTTAATTTTTTTTTTCAAGTATTTACCTCGAAATTAATATCATGTCCGTTTTGAAAAACTACGGAGGGAAATTCCCAGATGCGTTTTTCTATAATTTCACATAATGATTTTGTAACCTCTTCACAGCTTTGAAAAATGTTCCAAACTTGTCCTCGGAGATCGAGAGATGTCAATCATGTGCTTAGACGTGCAATTTTTAACATTTTGATTTTAAAATTACGCAAAAACGTGTCGAGTCAAGATCAGAAGAAGCTTGTCTAACCATAGAGGAATTACCGTGAGACCCCCATATGAGGACACCTCGACCTGCAGCAAATTCGACATTGGGACACTTGCTTTATCATAAAAAAATAATAAAAAGGTCCAACATGAGGACACTGACTTGACATAGGGACATTTTGCAGTAAAATTGCAAATACATTTCAGGCCAAATTACAAGAAACAGAATATTCAATGCTCCAAATGTTCTTCATGAGTTGAAAATGTATTCACTAATTCAAATTCAAGTGGCAAACAATTTTTTCAGGGAATTCTGAAGAATATTTCTCCCATAAAACAACAACAAAAAATTATATAATGTGCGTCTATGGGAAAACAAGACTTGACTTATGGACAATTAAACATAGGGACACTCTTGATGCACCAATTATGTCCACATCTCGGGGTCTCACTAAAACAAAAACTTGAGTGCTAATTCATCGGAAACTCGGAGGATATTCGATGTTACGACGTTGTCAAATTGAACGAAGTTCTCGATGCATAAATTTCTATAAATAAAAAAAATGATTACAAAGACGTCAAGAGAACGATTAGAATTGCGACATCATAGTCGTGAGCTTTTCGATGATTTCTCAGAAAATATTACAAGCTTAATTTTCCTTGGAGTTTCTGACTTCGGTTCGATAGATCATCAAATGGAAGTACTGTAACTTCCTGTCGTAAACATGAAAGCACGCTGCAACAAGCGAGCTTTACATCTTCTCGAAAGAAATTCATAAGAAATTTCGAGTGCTTCTCGGAGTCCTTTTTTTTTTATAGATCTCTGAAGTTGCACGAGCTTCGAATTCGTGGGAGTAACATAATACAGCACGCGCAGAGTTCCCAGAATTGGACACGCGATAACATTTATGCATAAGAAAAACGACGCCTTTCGCAGACGAGCCATTTTTCAAAATTATCGACCTTGGAATCTGTTGACGCAACTGAAACTACGGTATATATATACAGCAGCAAGGAAATAGGAGAAAGTATCTTCGAGTACCTCCGAGTGCAACCGAGTCCACGCCCAGCACTTTTCTCTTTTATATATCTCTCTCTCTGGAAACAGCAGGCGAAATGATGCCAAGACCGCAGATTCTCCAATTTTTCAGCATTATTGTTCTCTCCCACTTTCACCCCAGGGGTTGAAGGATCAGTAGCAATTTCATCTCGTCGATCTGTTTCTAAAAAGTGGAGAAGCTCGACATTTTATCGGGTTGATAATCCGGGTCACGCGCATGACCCGGGGTCACCGGAGATATTTTTGCGCAAGCGCAAAACACGTCCGCCCCCGAGGCCCCCTTCGCAACCGTCGTCGTCGCCCCCCAAGAGTGACTTATCGTCCTTCTGGCAGGGCAAAAAAATATACAAAAAATAAATAAAAATATATTACGTGCTCCCCGGGAAACCTGCAAAAAAAGGAACGAGGGAGACGGGAAAACTTAATCGAGAAAAAATCTGCCCTCGCCGGCAAAAGGCGAGCAGGTAAACTTCACGGGCTCTTCCAAAAGTGACAAGAATTTCGTCCTCTGGGCATTCCTGCAAAGTTTTCATACTTCTTCTGGAACAATGGTTTTTTACTTCACATGGTTAAGTTACTTCACATTTGTTTTGCTTGAGCTTCTAGGCAAACGATTACAATATCGAAATTTATAAGTTGATGTGCCTTGAAAATTTAATCAAGTCTCAATCTTGTACTTTTTTTCTAATTTTCTGATATTTTCGTAGAATGTACGGTTTGTAACTTGTCAGTCATTCTTATTCGCGAGAGAGAAATCTGAGAAATGAAAACACTTCTCGATGCTCTGTGGTTGTCAGATTCACCATCAAGGACTATATTTTGGTACTTTTGAGCTGAACAATCACGATTTTGCATGGACTTCATCTTTCTTAGAAAATTAAAAAAAGAATCAGCGGAAAGTAAGAACCTAATCCGCGCATCTGTGTGGGTGGACCAGAACTACAGCATAAGTAGTACGTGTTTACTCAGATGAGGATACTTCTATTTATTTACTATATACTGGAAGTGTTTCTAGCCTAAAAAGATAATAGGGGATGAAATGCTGCGGACTAAGAGCATCTTTTTAAAATTTTTCAAAGTCAACACTCCGAAAAGTTAAAAATGCATAGTTGAGTTCCAATGTTTTTGTAAATACGGAGACTAAGGTTACTTCTTTTACTATCGAATAAAGACAAAGTGTTATTCTCAAAAACTTCACAATCAATTCTCAATATCTTCCTGTCAGTCATGTTTCCATTCCATTTCAACGCAAATTTAAATATTTTTTTTTCTTTTTAAAAACTAAATCCTGTGCTAAAATTGTTGCTTAAGCGTACCCACGCACGTTTTTTTTGGCAAAAATTGGGACGAAACGATGAAGTGCTCATCATACTGTACTCACATATAAACTATTTGTGTAAATAAAGTATTCAAGAAAACGAGTAATAAGAACCAAGTATAACTTCTATTTAAGTTTAATGTCAACTTGGAGTTATATTAAACTTGGAGGAATTCAGTTTATGGAGGGATTCCGATAAAAAAATCAGGGAGCCTGAATTCCCTTAGAAACAATGCATTAAAAACATACCTAACTCAAAGTCTTTTCTCTCAAACCTCTGTAAGTAGAATTTTCTGAGGCCTTTTGGTTACCATTTCCTTGGAATATGGAAAATAAAATCAATAAAATAAATGATTTGAGGCATCTTGAAAACAAGTTGAAGACTAATTGAACAAATGAACCCCTGCATCCAAGTTCAGCAAGCTGTAAACTCATTAGAAAGCAAGTTTAAGCCCCAAATATCCTCATATACAATTTCCTGCAAATTTTTTTTTACTTATCCTTGCAGCAAAAATGTTTGCTTCCTTAACTCAAAACCTCCAAAAATCAAAACCTCCCTAATTCAAAAACTTATGAAATTTTGTCCCTGGTCTCTAGAAATTTGACTTTGGGAGGTTCAACTGTAGAATCAAAATGAATGCACATGAATTTTCCTGTTATTTGCGTTTTTTTAATCCTTTTTGCTTCTGAAATTCTTCAATTGTAAGAACGTTGTCCTGAAAACTGGGATGCATTTCTTCTGGCAGCTTAAGATTTTACCTACTTTTACAATTCAAAAATTAAGGTGTTTTTCATATACAAAGTTGCATGATACCTGAAAAAATGCAGGAGCCCAGGTAGAATCTCTCTCTGCAAAAAAAATGATATACATCAACTTTCTCATCATTACGAATTTTTTTCTTATAGCGTTCTCTCCTCATGTTATGGTGGTTCTCTGCGATGAAATTTTTCATACAACGGCTTTTTACAGGTCCCTCAAATTTCTCCACAGAAGGTCCTCGTGTATGTATCGAAAGCTTAGTTTTTCATTGGCAACAACAAGCGTACCCCAGCTAACCCGTGTACCTTGCTCTGTGGATGACACTGCAGCATTTGGGCATTCGGTGGGTCAAGTTTATAGGCGCCGCAGTTGTTCAACTTCTTGAAGGACCGTCATTTGCGAGACGTGAAACGTATGAGAGGACTGCGCGTGAATGGAGAAGGAGGAATGAGGGGAGGAATAGAACAAGATTATTTAAAAATAAAATAAAATAAATATATGAAAAAAGAGGAAACGCATGGAAGAGGAAAAAGAAGAAGAAGAGGGCAGAGGGAACGGAACCCAGACGCTGGCCTTTTATCTAGTCGAGAAGAACCCGAGGGGGGGATGAGAGCAAGAAATACGTAACAAATCGGCCGAGACCGAGAGCCCGGAATGACGAACCCTGGCAGAATTTTTCCTTAGGCTCGGGTTGCACAGCCGATCATCCAAATTGTTGCAACCCGCTGCTGCCCATTTCTCAAAAAAAAAAAATAACGTGTTTCCCTCCTGAACCGATCCCGTAACAAGAAAAAAAAAAAAAAAAAAAAAAAAAAAACGTGTTTCCCTCCTCCTGAACCCATCCCGTAACAAGAAACGAACCCCGGCTATTAGCTCATGCCTGTCTCTTTCGCTGTGCTTTTCGTTTGTTTGTTTTTAGTCATCTGATTAGCTAAATCCGTCTGCACGAATTTGTTCAACGTACATTACTATACACTCATTTTAATGCTACAAACCACGATTTTTTCAAAACTATTGTACCCAGGGACCCTTTCAGGTCAGTGCTAGTACACAAGTTTTTGCAGTGGTACAGCTTAACGTTCCAAGTGTAAAAAGGAGGTACAAATAAAAAAATTATTTTAACCACAGATGGAATAATTTGGTACCTTAATATACTACTGTACCTGCACACTGGCTGCTGTTAGACGGCAGCCATATTAATTGAATACTAGATATTTTAATCTGTACCCTTCAAGGGTTTTAACAAATTAGGTGTG
Organism: Notodromas monacha; assembly: GCA_905338405.1. NCBI lineage: Eukaryota > Metazoa > Arthropoda > Ostracoda > Podocopida > Cyprididae > Notodromas > Notodromas monacha. Next base: position 22,790 of record CAJPEX010003570.1, read on the forward strand.
CAGAAGTGCAGGCTAAAAAAAGATTTGCGTTGCAAGTGTGTGATTGTGAAGGTTATCTTTTTACCTTTTATTCATTGTGATTTGTGTGTTTTTGTGTGAATCAAATCTTTGGGGTTAAACAAACTTGAAATATAATTTTATCTTTTTCCTTTGGGATTTCATAAAAGAAATCCCCAGCTGAACCCCACAGCTGATTTTGTGTTTGATTTCCAAATTTCCGCCTTTTTGTGTGAATTTAGTCCACAGTTGAGTTGAACCACTGTGACTTGAACCACTTCAGGTCAAAAACCTCATGCCAAATGTATGCTGAGTACTTGGATAGTAGTGTGTTTCCCTTCCATTTAACAGCATTGTCTGGATTTTCGAACAGGCTAGCACATTTTCATTTGACCAAAGGTCACCAAAATCTCAACTGAGCTGTGTGGCCTGAGGATGGAAAACTCTGAATAAAACAAACCAGATAAATTTACCATGTCCACCTACTCCTCCTACTCTTGTTAATACTATGTATGAAGGCTCTGTAAAATGCAGCCTTGTGAAACTGATTTCCCTTGCTCCTCGGAAACATTTCTATCCTAACAAGAAAAAATGTGAATACAGTATTTCCGAACTGGGGTCATATTTACCAATTTAGCTTTTTAAGTTTCAAAACTTCTATGCTGAAAATTTTGCACCAAAAAATATTGCAAAGGCTGAGAACAGTGTAGGCTATTAGCTCAGTTAATATTCCCCTAACTCCATAACTGAATTTTTCTGAGGACTTTGAAATAATTTTAAAATATTCATAGTCGTGCCTTAATGACGTCAGGGCTTAATGCTTCAATATAAAATACTGTATTGTACGGTAAATGCAAAGAAATACAGCTGAGTTTTATTTCACGCACTATTTGGAACACCGTAAATATTTCAATGATCCAGGTTTTGCTGTAAAATAGAATGTAGTAAAAATAACTTAGTGTTTCAGTTAATTTCGCGACTGATGATGAAGTGAAAGCATCGTGTACGTTGCGCGATTTTCGTTTTATTTTCGTTGTTGCGAGATGGGAGAAAATTTCTCCTCAGCTTTATCGAAGAACTATTTTCACGGGGAATTTTTTAATTTGCATTTTGAACATTGTTGAAGCTGGAGCAGCGGCTTTTTGACAATTACTTGTTGTGCTCCTTAAAAATGGAAGGACCGCGTCCGCATAGGTTCCATCTCAAGTTATACCTTTAAATGACCATATTTTGGTTTTTCTTTCTGATGGTCGTGGAACAAAATAAGTTCTGTTGAAAGTCAAAACTGATTTTTGTCACTTCTTGAGAAAGAGCAGAACCCTTTCGAAGTGAAGGGCATGTTTCTAGAAACGCTGCTTCCAATATTTTGGAATCGGACCAGAGATTCCACCGTTTACCCTCAAAACTGTGTTTAATTTGCTTGTGTGACGTATGTCCAAGATAAGGTCCAATTTTTGCCGCCAGTCACTTGAAAAAAATATTTCTTGAGGCTTCAGGTTGGCAATGCTATACAGTATTTCAACATCATTTTTCAAATTAACCCAGCCCGTTCAGTTCTATTGGAAAGCAAGCGGACTACTGCGAAAGCGTGAAAACCTGATGATGATTAGTCTGCAGAAAAATTACTATAAAGCATTTATTTGCTTACCATACCCATCATTTTTCCAAAATAAGAGGGAGACGGAAGCGTTTGTCCCATGCAAAGGCTGATTTAAAAGATTCCAACATTTTTGAAGTTCAGGTGAATTTCATCCTTGATTCACTCTTGTAAAATTTTAGGCCCGTTCAAAACAATTAATTGAAACACTGAACACAATTGAAAGAATTTCTGAATTTTGATTTTTGAATTTAGGTTCAATTCAAAAATCAAAATTCGAATTTTATCTTGTATTAAATTCTACGCGAAAAAATTGTATTTTTGAATTTAGGTTCAATTCAAAAATCAAAATTCGAATTTTATCTTGTATTAAATTCTACGTGAAAAAATTGTATTCACAAAAATGGGGTGCATGTATTCCTAGAGAATATTATTTTTTAACTTTTGTTCCTCAACCTTTCTGGGCCCACATACTGGCAAATACGCATACATTTTTTGCCAAACAAAAAAGTTCCAAAAATGTTTCCAGACCATGCAGCAGAACATTTTTAAATAACTGCCATAAAGTCCTCCAATAAAAACTATTATTACGAAAATTAAGTTGAGAACAAATGAAGCACTTATAGTGGGTTTTCTTTAAAAATTAGACAGCTGCACTTCAATCTCAGAATGAATTCTTGAAATAATTTATTTCAGCTAGTGAAAATGTATCCAAAAAGCTATTAAGAGGGAAGCCAACTTTCATTTTGCATCCAGATTCAACTGCTACTGTCTTTTAAACATTTCAGATAAAGATAAGAATATCAATTACTACCTTTGATACATTTATTATGCTCAAGAACATTTTCTGCAGACTGGACATGGGCTGCAGACCACTGTTTTAAACCAAATTTTGGCTCAAATTTGTAAGTAAACAACTTATACAAAAGGGCACATGGTAATTACATAAACGTTAAACAGCAGAATCTCATTACAACAAATCTCATTTTGAAGAATATTCAATTCCAATGAAGTCATTTTTATAGGTCCCTGCCCAATAGCCATAATGTTAACACAATTATTTTATAAAGTTTTCTTCTTTTACATTGAAGCTATTCTACTGGTCCCAACATATTTGCTGTAATGAGAATTTACTGTACTTTCTGTTCTCATTGAAGTTAATGAGCTGAAGTTTTTCTCCACAAATTTTAAAAATATCTTTTGAGGATTACAGTTTTTTAATCCTTTTTTTTATGAAAAAGCTGTTTAAAATCTGATCGCTGCCTGTAGTATTGTAAATACAGCAAGTGAATAATGAAAAAAAAAAAGTTGGTAGGCAGTGTGAACCGGCCTTAGGCCCGGTGGTTATGTGGCATTATGGAAGATGCTCACCTAAGGGGCTCCAGCAGCGGATCAGAAGAGGGAACGCATATAAGAGCACCGAGCAACATTACATGAGGGAAAAAATCGCATGGAAGAGGATCCCCTCACACACACACACACACACACATACACACACACGTCCTTACGCATACACACACTCACACATCCTTGCATACACACGCACACACACGTGTCTGAAAAGAAGGATAGAAAAGGAAAGAAATGGTGGGGAAAAAAAGGTGCGCGGACAAACAGACTCTTGCATTTTCGATGAGCTCGCCCCATGTTGCGCGCTGCGCGGCATTATACATAATTTTTCCCTCCCCTCTTCACAAGGAGAGGTTTTTTTTTCTTCTTTCTTCTCCCTGTATTCCCTTCCTTTTTCTTTGGCATGTTCTGCCTGCCAGGATATGTGTCTTCTGGAAGATGTGCGACGTGAGGAAAGTCTGTAAAACAGCAGTAAAACAAATCCGTATACTGTACAACTACGCTGCAGGGAGGAATTTTCCCTTACGCAGAGGTTGCGAAAAATAAAAAAGGTTTCTGACTGTTTTAGAGATCTGAAATTTTACATACTCTACAGTCCACAATCTACAGGCAATCACGAAGAAAAATTACTTTAATGTTCCATTGTTAGTCTTGGCACTTCTTGTTAATTTGTCAAGGAACAACTTTCACATTTGCACTTTTCAAGTGGATGAACTGTTTAGTGACAACAGATTCAAGAAAACAGTCAAACCTCTCTCAGCTGAATTTTGAGGGACCGGCAAAACAATTTGACTTTGAGAGGTTGTGAGTATGGCAAACAAATATTTTTATTGTAGGAAACTTGGAGGAATCACAGGAAATTGTAAATGGTGATATTCTGGGCCTTGAATTGCTTCTTAAATAAAGAAGTATGCTGAACTTGGAAGTAGCATTTAAATCATGTTACCTTTTTTATGAATGAATGAACAGAACGCTTTATTTGCCACTTTTCAGCATTCATAAGGTTCAATCAAGATTTCCACAACCAAAACCCCTTCCCACTCAACCCAAAACCACTCAATGACATTTAATCTCTTCAGAGCAGGAAACAGAGCATTTTTTATTATAATTCTCTTGCCTATGTCAAGAAAATAAAAGCTAATAAGCCTCTGAAAATTCAAGTTATTGAGGTTTCAGAGGAAAAGCCTTGAGTTCTGGAGTTTTTATAGCATTGTTTCCAGGGGAAAATCAGACAAGGACTGGGAAAAAATTCAATTTGGAGAAATTCAAGCTATCAATGTTCAACTGTCGTATGTACTTCAAGGTTAGACGATTGTGAATTTGGAAAAGAAAGGCATAAAATCCAGACAGACAAGGCTTTCTAGAATGATGCATGGTCAGTGCGACTGTGTTAGAGAGGCTGAAATCAGGATTTCAGGAATTTGACAGTTACACTTTTGCAAATGGTCATCTTGACTCCAGTTAATCGCATGGGCAAAAGTCGGATACTTTTTTTCTAGTCAGCATGATGAGCCGTGTGGAAATACTTCACTGCTGACATCGTTTTACATAACGCGGAGTATCTTGAAATTTCCCCATGAAAACCAGAGGAGCATTTTAAGGGTTTGTTTCCTCCTCAGCGGTGCTATTTTATCTATTTTGGAGCATAACCGACAAAAGATTTTTCAAGGATGCATAAGTTTGAAAAAAATATAAATTATCTTATGGAATCAGATTGATAATTTCAAAGATCGAAAAGGCAATCATGATTTCGGCAAAGCCTGCAGAAGTCAGTAAGGATTCTTCTACTGTATTAAGATTGTGTACTTAGTATTACTGTATATGATAGCACAATAACCAAATACTGCATGTAAAAAGAAAATCAATTCTCTAGTCTATATTATTTCGGGCTTGGCTCAGGGAAAGAACCAATTGGACCAAACAAAAATGTATTGCACTAAGAAGTAGACAAGGCTGTTCTAACCGAGAGACTCCACCCGTAATTCCTTATTTACTCGAGTAACATGGACCCTCGCAAACTAGGTTCTTCTGAATTTTTGAGCTGAAAAGATAAGTAAAGAGATTTATCCCTGCATAGGACACTCGTAATATTTTTTTCAGAGGCGAATGCTGAGAAAATTTCGAATTACAGCAGCAAAAATTATCCATTTAAACACAGATAAAATAAGGAAGTACAGTAGTTGTATTA
>CAJPEX010003571.1:9121-27917 GCA_905338405.1 Notodromas monacha
CATACACATCCTGAAAAACAGCATACAGTTATATACAATGTTAGCTATGCACAAGGCATTTAGAGCTAGATGACAAGAAATTGCTCATCATTTGCTTCAAATTACAGTACTTATATTTGTGCAGAACTGTACAAGGTACACATCTCAAAGCGAACCTTTGTAATAAGTCTGCAGGAGGACACATTCATGTGTCCTAATTAATTAGTCAAAAAGTGCTTACAAAGAATCTTTAGCAACATAATGATCACCTGTTTACAGAGAACTCTGCATCCATATATTTCCCCAGCAGTTGTGTGTTCAAGTCCTTTGTTTGCATCTTATCATGAGTTAGTTGTCAGGCATAAAAAAAAATGTCTCAGCAAACTTGATCCTGAATTCCATGCATAAATTGAGCATTCATAGACACTCATGATGAAAAATTCCAATATCCTTTCCAATCAAGTTGGGATACTTGGGACAAGCTATTGATTAAATTCAGGCACTTATAGATGGAGTTTCACATGATTTCATGCAATAAAAACTTTTTAATTGTAATATACAAGTTGCCATATTGAATGAATAATTTCAGATTTTGAAGAAGTATGTAAGGTCACATTTAATAAACACAATACATTTCAACATGTAATAATGCTGTAAAGACAAAGTTACATAGAAGATTAGATGCCTTAATTTCATAGTTACACATAGTGCAAAAACATTTAGAATGTCATACACATACATTAAAATTACCAATATTATCCATATGAAAAAAGCCCCTCGAGTAAAAAAGTTGAACGAGTATTATCATTGGAAATCCATCTCTTGATAACTTGAATGCAAACGTCTTGTCAAGCTCTGATATCACACAAGCTCCTCAATCCCAAAAATGAATGAATAAACAATAAATCCCATTCCTTAAAAACAAAAGAACCGAAGAAAACACACACAAAACTAGCATGAACTGAAATTTCCAGTAATGGAAATTATTTCAAGCATCAGTGACTCAAAAATAAGCGACAAAAAGCAATGCTCAAAAGGGAACAATAAATCGCCTACTCCCATCATATTTGTCAAATTGGGACATTTTCTTATTTCAATCGGGCATTTCTTCTTCAAAGCACCGACGAAAGTAAGGACGAGAAGACGAAGACAGTTAAGAAATTGATGGCATGGAAAATGAATCAAGTGTAGCACATCAAAAAAGCAAGGCTCAACACAGTGCAACCACAAAAAATCTCACAAGAACAAATGAACAAAAGAGCAAGTCTCCAAAGTCATAAGATTTACATTATAGCTGAATTTTGGTTTATGCAGAACATGCAAGAATGACTTAGAATAGGTCAAAATTAGGCTACAATAAGGCACAAGCCATGGTGTCCTACTTTACATGCAGGGTCAACAGCAGATTAGGATTTATCATTTGAATTAAGTTAGGTATAAGGTTAGGCTTACAAATTTTAAGCCAGATTAATTAGGGAAATTTATTTCATGTTTGCATGAAGTAGGTCAAGCAAATCACAATAGATTACATTAATATTTATTAGGCTTGGGCCAAGAATTTAAGACAACTTATCCTCACATATTTGCCTCAGATCAGGTTAGTTCTGCATGTAAGGCAGGGCAGGATATTAATAGATTCGCCTGTTTGAATCAGGTTAGGCTTGCATTAGGCAGGCCAGGTTCCTGATCAGGACAAGTACATGAGGGTTACCTAGTGCAGGTTGGTCAGATTAATTAGGACAAGTTAAGTTTACTTGTCAGGTTCATGTTAGGTAGGGCTACCTTGGCGCAGGACATGTCAAGTCAAATTAAGAAAATATATTTTGCTCATTTTGGGCTGAGATAAAGTTGGCCAAGCTAAAGATGACATGTTACATTGGGCTTGAATAGGGCATGTCAGGTAAATCAGGATATTCTTAGAAAGGGGAGGCCATGTTCATTAGGACAGGTTGAGTTTATTAGGCATGAGATGGATCATTTTCCCTTCTGCAGATCAAATCAAGCATATTTTTTCAGGTCTGGTTATTTGAGATTAACTTGATTATGTTTAATATCATCTACGTGAGCACTCGCTCTTTTGTGTAGTCGCTACTTTGTGCATTCGCTCCTTTGTGCGCCCGCTCTTTTGTGCACCCGCTCTTTTGTGCACTTGCTTTATAAAAAAGGTAGGACACGGACAATTATGTAAACATAATTGTCCATCAGCAGCACAAGCAGAAGAGTTGAACAGCAACGACGATGACGGAGTTTGCGAGAAGGCGCTTCGGAAAACGGGTCAACGCTCATTAGGAACACAAAAATAACCACAAAAAAAGGTCTGCAACGCTCTTTTTCTACTGCGGTCTTGTTTTTTTTTTTTAATCTCGCTCCTTTTTGACTACAGTATTTTTTTTAAAATCCGGGATAACAAAATATATATATATATGGAACCACTACGACGAGACGACTCATTTTCTGTCCTGCCGGAGGGATGTTCCGCTGGACACGTTGGCTCGATATCGTCCGTCCGGGGGATAAGGGAGGGATGAAAGTACGGATGAGAGAGAAACTGATTTTCTTTTCTCCTTTTTTTTGTGTGTGTGTCTCAGAATTCAGAAATGAAGCGGCACCGTTTCCAACGCCTCCTCTGTGCTCCTGCTTCGCCCCGTTTGCTGCAACACAAAATGGAGAAGAAAAACAAAAAACCCGCCAGTCCCTTCGTCTCTTCCATTCGTCATTGTTTGAAGAAAAAGGTGTGGCAAATTTCAAATTGTGTCATTTTTTTGAGGATTTTGCAAAAGATTGGTTCACGTATTCATTGGGGGAGGCCTTATATGGAGTGATTTTCTCTCATCAGTTTTTTTTTGTTTTTGTTTTTGCATCAGTGATTCATGAACTTTGATCAGCTGTTCAATATTTGGAGTCTGCCTTCATATTTATTTGCCCAGCGAGGGAAACGTTGCATAATTTAGTTCTCCCATTAATTTCATCATAAAGTATTTTGAAAACTTGACACTGTCACTGGATTCATGGCTGATGTTCTCAATTTTTTGTCAATGGAAAATAAATTTAAATTCAAAAATGGTCTAATGCTTCAGGAATATCAGGATTTAACCTTGACACATACCTATGAGTAGCAAATCAAAATTTAAATTCAAATTCGCCATTAGTAGTTCCTGATACTTCAAAGTGAGAATAAGAGATTACACAACTTCTCATCATATCCCCGGCATACTTGCATGATAACATATGAAATTCCCATTCTTATGAATTTTCAGTTATGAAATAAAACCAAGCGCATTAAGCTCAGACTGAGAATGCGGCATCAAAAGTTGGGTATTTTCAGCATGCCAATCACAGTTTCATGCAATCAGTCCAGAAACAGCCATACAAAGTGTGCACCAAAGAAACATACACATCCTGAAAAACAGCATACAGTTATATACAATGTTAGCTATGCACAAGGCATTTAGAGCTAGATGACAAGAAATTGCTCATCATTTGCTTCAAATTACAGTACTTATATTTGTGCAGAACTGTACAAGGTACACATCTCAAAGCGAACTTTTGTAATAAGTCTGCAGGAGGACACATTCATGTGTCCTAATTAATTAGTCAAGAAGTGCTTACAAAGAATCTTTCGCAACATAATGATCACCTGTTTACAGAAAACTCTGCATCCATATATTTCCCCAGCAGTTGTGTGTTCAAGTCCTTTGTTTGCATCTTATCATGAGTTAGTTGTCAGGCATAAAAAAAATGTCTCAGCAAACTTAATCCTGAATTCCATGCATAAATTGAGCATTCATAGACACTCATGATGAAAAATTCCAATATCCTTTCCAATCAAGTTGGGATACTTGGGACAAGCTATTGATTAAATTCAGGCACTTATAGATGGATTTTCACATGATTACATGCAATACAAACTTTTTAATTGTAATATACAAGTTGCCATATTGAATGAATAATTTCAGATTTTGAAGAAGTATGTAAGGTCACATTTAATAAACACAATACATCTCAACATGTAATAATGCTGTAAAGACAAAGTTACATAGAAGATTAGATGCCTTAATTTCATAGTTACACATAGTGCAAAAACATTTAGAATGTCATACACATACATTAAAATTACCAATATTATCCATAAATATACTGTAGTTGAATATAATATTGTACTTAAATATAAGTATAGAATGTTGAGAATATATAAACTGCATCCATTGATGATAAAAAAAAGTTGAACATTATTTAAAAAAAATTTAAAGCCAATATTATTGAAACTTGGCTTGTTTATCATGATTATATGATGCCCCTTGAAGGTTCTTCAATTTTTAAATTCTTTCCAGGATACAGTACAAAGAAATGAAAACAAATGGCTTTTGTTCCAGGGAATAATTTTCTAATCCCCAGTAGAACACACATTTATTCAAACCCCAGTCACAGAAGATGATTCATTAAACAATTTCCTTCCGCTTATGTATAACTGCCACCAATAAATTTGAAAAAAAAAGTTCGTCAAAAATACCAAGCATCAACTCGCACCCCTCGTCAGCACTCACAAAAAATGTTCCCCTTTCGTCACAATCTCAGATTTCTGACAAAATAAATGTCCTTTCTTCGGAATGGCCTCGTCACTCAAACAAAGAACACAGAATGAAATTAGCACTTGTCTCTTGGGAACCCGCAGAAAGAAAAAAAACCTCTTTGACAAACAGGACAAAATTCACCAGACGCACCTGTTTAATTTCTAAAGACGAAAGACACAGGGCGGAATTCTCATTGTGACCTTCTCGAAAGGATTTCCCTACCGAAATGATTAGGAGAAATGCTGGAAATTCCTGAATTGATGAAAGACACGAAACAAATATACATTATACACGTATATTTTTTTTAACACCTATATACAGGAAGCAACGATGAGGGCATAAAATCGGAAGCAGGAAGTGAAAACCTGTCGGGAGGAAGTGAATTTTATGCGAACGTCGTGTCGAGATATCACCACAGACTATCACTCCAAATTTGTTTTCCTTTCGAGCATTCACATTTTAAAAATCCTCACAAAACCAAAAAAAAAAAGAAAATATACCATCACTTGCTTTTGGCTCCCAAGATCCATTGTTTTCCCGAATTGATGCATTCTGCCTCAACAGCACAATCATTCAGTATTTGAAAAGAAAAACGCAACAAAAAAAACTATCATGTGCTACAATCACCAACAAAGCTTCCCAATGTAATCTAGAAGCAGCAGGATAAGCAGCAAATAAGCGAACGCGTGTCGGGTCATTCTTCTATCCCGAGTGGGTGCAAGCGACACCTAGTCACTCTTGGTATCAACATCACGTCAACTGTTCAAATAGATGTCTCCCGCTTCCGGAAACCCTCGAGCGAGTTCAGGAATTCATTTTCTCAAGCAGTATGCACGCTCAGATCATGGTACAATTTTGCCCTGCAGTTCTAGGACAGGGATTTTGTAAAAAAAAAAAAAAATAGAGTCATAGACAAAAAACCACGAAGTTAAATTATGAGTTCGGAAGAATATCTAGAATCCTGTACGTGCTGGTTGCAGATTGTTTTTTCCTTCTGAGAACTGCATTTTTCAGCCATCATAAAGCCGACTCAAAAATCGGCTTTATTTTTCTTCATAATACTAAAGGAAGAAATATGAAAAAAATCGATGAAAAAATTTCAAAAATCCATGACTAAATGGATGCAGCGATTTTATGGTTCATATTTATAATAAAAACCATAACCAATCCCAAATTTTAAAAATTCTGATAATTAGCCAAGTCTCGGATGAAAGTCAATTATACTTGAGATTATACTCAAGATTTAAAATAATTAGCATTTCCTGGGGGGGGGGGGGGGGTTAAATTTACACATCATAAATGAAATAGAAAAAGAGTTCCTATCTCGCTGAGCTCTTTAAATCCCGGAAGCAGAAGTTGTCACTTGTATTCGCGATCCCCAAAAGGAAATACAGTACCCATTATACCCAGGGTCCCAAACGAGGGGTACCGTATTTTGTGGATTATAGGCCGCACTTTCCTATTCAATACTATACGCTGAAAAAAGCTGGTATGGTATAAAAGATATTCGCGTATTTATAGGCCGCACGTACAGAACGGAAAAAGATCATTCATTCTGGGTTGTGTTCCGGATAACATTAATTCTGTGTTCCGGATATCGGCTCACGCTTCTGCTGACTTGGATTCAAACGACGAAGCGAGTGAATTTTCGAAGTTCGAAAATGAGGAACAAAAAATTAATAAATAATCTTTTTTTCTGTTGGCAACCTGCTGACTTTTGGTATCAGAGCAAAAAGAAGTGAGAATATATTTGTTGAATTTCGTGGATCGAATCAAAGTCCATTAGTCATTCACGCATAGGCCACATCTTCTTATCGACAAACTAGCTGACCCTTCCTTTGCGGCCTATACCCTTCAGCTTCCAAGCGAAATTAGTAGTTCGCATAAAATGCGAATACAGCTTTCACGCGCTCTAATAAAGCCAAGTAGACCCCAGATTTTCAAGAGAAATGGCAGAAATGACTAAATAAACCCAAAAGATTTAAGTACATATTTTGTTCTAGAATTGAGCTGAATTTCAAATACAAGAACTTCGGATTTATATTGATGATCAGGGCACAATATTTAGCTAAATTTCAATCTCAAAAGGAGCCTTCATTTGTATTCAGTATTGCTGCCAGTTTGTCCTGCAAGATGCTAGAATGCGGCCTATTCGCAAATATCCTAAACATAGGCCGCACCTAAGCATATTAGATTACATTTTAAAACTCAAAATGAGGGTTTCTTTGTATTCAACATTGCTACCAGTTTGTCGTGCCAAATAATAGGATGCGGCCTATTCGCGAATATTCTGTAAATAGGCCGTACCAAAGTATATTACGGTAAATTAAGTTTTCAAACTCTAAATGAGGCTTTATTTGTACAGTATTCAACATTGCTGCCAGTTTATCTTGCAAGATGCTAGGATGCGGCCTATTTAGGAGAATTTTGGACGAAGGCCAGACGCAAGCATGTTACATTAAAGTTTTCCGGGAAAAGAGCGGCCTATACGCAAATATCAAGTACAGAATACCAGCTTAAGGGTGGTGTGTGGCCTAGATATAACGCGGAAATTTAAAATTTAGGCCGCAACCTGAAAATGCGGCCTATAAGCGCCTAAATACGGTATCCGCACGCAGCCTATTCGACAGTCGCCTACCTTCAAACACGGTAACTGGGGTAAATTAATAGTCAACTTCTTCTCATCATCACGAAACCGCGAGGAGTCGGGTCTCATTCGTCGTCGTCGTCGTCGTGGCGTCCGCCACGGACGCCACGATGACGCCTTCGGCGCCGCCATCGTCGTCATTCGCGAACACCGACGAGTCGTCGTCATCACCGTCACCATCATCGTCTCGGTCGTCGTCGGGGTCGTCCTCATCAGTGTTGCTAGAGGCGGCCGAGTTGGATCCTACTCCTCCTCGGCCAGCAGCAGCAGCAGCAGCAGCAGCAACTACAGCAGTGCTGGCTACTGGCTGATTGGCGCAATTCGGACACGAGGACCGACGGCCGCCACCTGCACCAGCACCAGCAGCAGGTGCAACGGAGGTGGCAGCAGCAGCAGCAGCAGCAGTGGACATGCCCCAGTAGGCGTCCCTACCACCACCACCACCGCCACTGCTGTCTGGAGCTGCTGGCTCTTCAGTTTCGTCGAACCCGCGAGCCAATAACCCGCGGAACCGATCTTCCAGCGTTCCGGACACCTGCGAATGCCGCCCCCAATGAATTTTTTGGTTTTTGTTTTTTTGCTGTTTCCGACGCTTGATGCTGCTGGTTCGTGGTTGTTTTGAGAATGCCCTCGTTATCCACGACAGAATTGCGGTTCCCCAGGCATTTTTCGTTTTTTGTTGTTGTTTATTTGAAAAAATGCGAAGAAATTTTTTTTCAACGCGGCGCCGCGTTTCTTATTGGATCGCCAAAAAAAAAGATTTCATCGCACAAGTCTCGCGATTCACACGCGAACCCATCCTCAGCAAATATGTCGAAGAGAGAGTTGATAATTATGAATAAATTATCAAAATGCTGTTTAATCAAAATATTTTCTAAAATAGATATCTAACAGTATTCCGATAATGTATTCTTAAAATTTGAAAAAGGGAGGTTCGATTTATCTCAACTGCATTTAATTTATAATGCAGTTGAACCTGGATAAATCGAACCTCCCTTTTTCAAAAAAAAAAATTAAAAAAAAATTAGAATACCATTAGTGGTTAGAATACCAGAAAAATTAGAATTTTTTTTCTAAAAAATTAGAATAAAAATTCAGAGAAATGGAGGTTCGATTTATCTCAACTGCATTTAATTAATAATGCAGTTGAACCTGGGTAAATTGAACCTCCATTTCTCTAAATGTTTCGAGTCCCTGACTAAATTTCCCTAGAAACAATTGATAAAAGAAAACACCTAAACTCGATGGCTTTTCTCCTCAAACGTCCATAACTGCAATTCTAAGGGGTTTTATATTATTTTATTGAAACAGACAAGAGAAAAGCAATAGAAAATGTAACTTGATGCTTTTTGAAAGGAAGTACACTTGAACCTTGATCGAAAACCCCTAAATTAAATTTTTTTTGAAGTCCCTCCTTTGAATTCCCTTAGAACTAATGCTCTAAAAATCTCTTTAACTCGAAGTCTTTTCCTCTTGAACCTCCAACAAATGAACAACAGAACAAAATCAGTTTACGAATGATGAAAAAATTACATCGACTTAGATTTCCTCGATGAGAAAAAAAAGAGGGTACAGTATCAGCAAAAAAAAAAACAATTACAGTACATTGATCTTGGAAGAAAACGTATAACAATTGATTGTTCCTTGGTTTATTATTTCTTCGTCGTTTCCAGGATCTTCCATAAGTACTGTATTTTCAGTCCCCAGAAGTCATCCCAAAAACCCCTGTTTTTTTTTGTTTTTTTTTTTTTTTTTCAAATATGCGAAGAAATTTTTTTTTTCAACGCGGCGCCGCGTTTCTTATTGGATCGTTAAAAAAACAAAAGGTTTCATCGCACAAGTCTCCCGATTCAAAAGCGAACCCATCCTCAGCAAAGATGTCGTAGAGCGTGTTGATAATTATGAATAAATTATCAAAATGCTGTTTAGTCAAAATATTTTCTAAAATAGATATCTATAACAGTATTCCGATAATTTTTTCTAAAAATTTGAAAAAGGGAGGTTCGATTTATCCAGGTTCAACTGCATTAAGAATTAAATGCAGTTGAGATAAATCAAACCTCCATTTCTCTAAATTTTTCAAGTCCCTGACTAAATTTCCCTAAAAAAAATTGATAAAAGAAAACACCTAAAATCGATGGCTTTCCTCCTGAAACGTCCATAACTCCAATTCTAAGGGGTTTTTAATATATTGTTTTATTGACACAGTCAAGAGCAAAGCAATAAAAATCTAACTTGATGCTTTTTGAAAGGAAGTACACTTGAACCTTGATCAAACACCCCTAAGTCAAATTATTTTAATAGCCCCCCTCTGAATTCCCTTGGAAACAATGCTCTAGAAACCTCCTTAACTCAAAGTCTTTTCCTCTTGAACCTCGGACAGATGAAAAACAGAACCAAATCAGTTTACGAATGATGAAAAAATTACATCGACCTTAGATTTCCTCGATGAGAAAAAAAAAGAGGGTACAGTATCAGCAAAAAAAAATATTAATGTCATGTAACTAGAACCTTCTTTTGCATATTGTTAACTAACAAGGAACCAAATAATAAAGAAGCAGCAAAGGTCCTAGAAGGTATTCATGACATAAAAGTCAGGGGTCTTCAGTAGGGTTTTTTGCAAATATCGCATTAATTTCTCCCTTTTTTCTTCTCCTCTCAATATGGTTAGAAATCTCACTGATTCCCAGTCCCTCATCATACAGTATGAAATGGACATTTTTTTGCAGAACCCGACGTAGTCCGATTAATCATTGAAAGCCTCATGGTACTACAGTATACTGCACTACATTTTTCTGAGACTTCCAATTTCCGGAAAAGCGAAACTTCCGATGGGGAAAAAAGTTCCAAGAAGCATTTCAAGTTTGACGAGGATTTTCTGCCGATCGAATACATTTTTCTTCCTGCATGACTTTCTAGCAATTTAGATCTTTATGAAGATGGAAAACTTTTAGTTTCGCAAATGAAAATCCCTGAGGTTTTGGAAAGCGTGGGAAATTTTTTTTTTACACGGAATCAGCTGTTGATAATTTCATTTATAAGGAATGTTACATTACATGCCAGGTACAGTACCTCGCAAAAAAATGAATGAATACATAAAATAATAAATACATACATGAAAAAATTAAAGCTAAATAACTAGTTCTTCTCCCGAATGAATTATTTTCATTAGCTTAATATTTTAAAATACAGTTCTTTATTAAATAATTTTTATTGCTGTATGGCAAAAATTTTTATTTAAACTGTAAACATATGCGACTTTTTATTAAAACCTAAAAACGCAGTTCTTTCAAATGTCTCGTTTTAAAGTTCTTTTTGCTTTTAGAGTCGTTTCCTTATTTAATATTACAGTAAAAATACAGTATACAGTAATTGTTCTGATTTGAGACGTTAATTGTCAGAAAACTTTAAAGATATAATTTCTGATTCATAAAATTTAAAAAATTCTTCTCTCGCACAATTTTTTTTCTCATCATGCCGAGTTCAGACGTTTCCCTTCTATGCAATAGTCTTCAAGCGTTTTAATTCTTTTCTCAACAAAAAAAAAAAACTCCACAGATTTTCAGCTGCAGAAATTATTCTGCATTCAAGTGTCGAGGCCCTCTGGCGGCCACGCAACAAAACAAAATCACATATCCACTGTATTATACATACAAACATGTGCAGCATTACAGAAATTAGACCAAACAAATTTCTTCAAGGTTACCACAAACAATATGCAAATAACCATGACTTTTAGACATACCGTTTTTAAAAATAAATTTGACATTTGTATACGCTGAAAAATAATTTTGGATTTTTGCGTCAAGAAAGTTTACAGAGCAAAATTTCAAGAAAAACGAAAATCTCAGCAAAGGAATAAATTCATTACAGTAATAATACAGTATACAGTAATTGTTCCGATTTGAGACGTTGGCAGAAAACTTCGAAGATATAAATACTGATTCAGAAAATGTAAAAATCCTTCTCTCGCACAATTTTTTTCCTCATCATGCCGACTTCAGACGTTTCCCTTCTATGCAATAGTCTTCAAGCGTTTTAATTTTTTTCTCAACAACAAAAAAAAACTCCACAGATTTTCAGCTGCAGAAATTATTCTGCATTCAAGTGTCGAGGCCCTCTGGCGACCACGCAACAAAACAAAATCACATATCCACTGTATTATACATACAAACATGTGCAGCATTACAGAAATTAGACCAAACAAATTTCTTCAAGGTTACCACAAACAATATGCAAATAACCATGACTTTTGAGCGAAATTTTCTAAACATTCTGGACAACAAAGATTACGACCTCATCCTGATCATTTTCATGAGGTTTCTTAATTAAAGTATGTCGCTCGAAAACCAACCATATGCCAGAAAAAAATCTATTGTGTTCAAAAAGTATAATGCCCAAGTATAAATAAAAGTTTTCGAAACGATGAACAAAATATTTCCTGAATTAAATTGCTTTCTCACCCCATTCGCGTTTCTGAAGTCTTCTGGAGTCGAGATTTTTCTCATAGAAAAACGAAATAATTTTTCGAAAAACAAAAGAATGCCTCGAACAATCACGTTTTGAACGAATTAAAAAAAATAACAATACAATTTTTGTTAAGCTTGAACAGCATCACGCAAAATGTTGGAAGCTTTCTCGTTCTATCATATCTCAATCACAAACAAACTGTAAATTTACTTCATTAGATTTGAATGACGAAATCACAAATATTCAAGGCATGTGTGTTGGAAGACCTGGTTTCACAAGTGTGGCCCACATTTTTTCTCGAAAATAGCTAAAATATAAAAAAGTGGTCTTTGTGTCTGATTCAGAAACCGAATTTTGACACAAAATTTCCCCAAAAGTCGCCTTTTCTTCAAAGAAAATATCAAAACGTCTTCGTCTGAGTCAACCGATTTTCACTAATACCAGTAGTGCTACTGAAGCCGCATCAAAATACAGGGTGTCACAAAAGCATGCACAGGATTCATATGTGAACATAAATATTGAATCATCATATTACTATGAAATTACAAATTAATATGAAATAATACAATATGATATTTTGGAAGTACAGTAATTTTACTTCAGTTTTGAAAGCTACGGGTTGCTGAATTTCCCTTCTTGACCAACTATAGTCCAGAATATTACTTTTCAAATCATCTCCAAAATTGAAAAAAAAAATCTGCTCTACGAAAATAGCTTAAGAAATTCGAATCAAACTTCAGAAAATTCGTGGAACGTATTCAATTCCAGAATTAAAAATTATTAAAAAAATATACAAAAATTTGTGAAACGCTCAAATTTTCGCAATAAGAAATCTCCACTTTAATTCGCTTCACAGTTTTAAATTAGTCGCCTGTCAAAAACACAATTGCCTCGTTTTATTTCTTCAAATTCAGTCTTTTTTTTTTTAAACACCCAGTATTTTCTATGAATTTCTAGCCCGCCTCGAACATGCAGCAAAATATATGAGCCCTTTCACCAGGCAAACGCCATTGTAAAGCATTATCTAGAGCCTTGTACTTCGTATATAAACCCAAAAGTAATGCAACAATTGATTGAAATGGAATGGTGTTCAAAGTTTCTAATTCAAAAACATGGCAAAAAATGGCAATTTTTCAAGGTATACCAGGAGATTTTCCTAGTACTGAAAGCATTTGTTCGCCGAGCTTTTAAATATTATTCCTCAAGCAGGAAATATCCAACGAAACGTGACCTTCAAGCTATACAGCAGTACTGTTCAGTACTTTCAGTACCAACAAAAGGGATTCAATTTTCGGGAAACGTTTTTGACAGGTGATTTTTCCCCCATTTTTATCTACAATAAGTAGGCTTGATTCATTTTACTTGCGCTTTTAAAGAAATTTAAAAAGGGGAGGAAACCAAAACCTGAATTTATCTTTTGAAGCAGGGGTGTCCAACATCGTGCAGCTATGCATGGCATCAATGGTATACAAGTTATATTATCCAATTAATTAAAATAAATAAATTGAACGGAATACTGAAGAAGCATTTTCCCGATACTGTATACCTAAAATAATGGTCCCTTCACCCAATGTAATTTTCCAAATTTTCTTCGCTGCATATGTTAAATTAATGCCATTTTATCAAGCGAAAAAAAAACGGGATGGGGTACGAAAAAAAATCAGTTTTTCAAACAAGGAATCTCTGAGGAAATATTTCATAGGCGAAATTTGGTTGGACACCCCTATTGACGTATAGATGCGAAGAAAAAAAGAAAACCATGACGGCATTCATGCAAAAGCAATTTTTTTTTCTTAAACCCCAATCCTCAAGTAAGTCCTTCACCCCGTGTGATATTTTTCGAAAGCGATTTCCTCTGTATGTTTTTATTTGTTATATTTTTTATTTTTAAATTCTACGAGAAGAAATATATAGCATATTGAAGGGATACGTAGATTTGTTTTGTTTTTTTGGATCAATCAGATGCTTGTTCAAGGGGAGTTTGCTCTTGTTGTTGTAGGTGGTGAAGACGGACGCCGTCGCGAACGGCGTCCCGAGCGTCGTTGGACGTGAGTTCGACAGGACTTACGATAGGCTTGGCGCGATGCGTGTCCACGGCGTCGATGTTGAGCGGGATGAACTCGAGGCGGCAACCGTAGGCGACGGGACTCAGCTTGATGACAGTGTGCAAAGGCACCTTGATGTAGGGCAGCTCATCTGCAAAACACAGAACGAAAACACTTGTCTTTCATGCATGATGTCATGATTTGCATCTTCGTCTGTGTGTTTTTTTTTATAAGGCAAGCGCGTCACGTTATCTGATACGTTGTGAGTGAATTGAGCAAAATGAATTGCATCGTCCGGGAATCGAACCCGGGCCGCCCGCGTGGCAGGCGAGCATTCTACCACTGAACCAACGATGCTATCTTGTCCATCATTGACTTCAAATATGGGATTCGGAGTGCGCTTTTTCATTGAAAACTTTTCAATTTCTGCACAGGTGCAAGGAAGTCCTTGGTGAGGTCCCACAAGAAAGCAAGCGCCGCAATCCATCTAACTCAAGATGCCCAACTGTATCTGCATCAGTTTTAGGTCTCCAGCAAATTCGGACAAGACTTTTTCAGGGTCAAAAATTTGTCTACAGGCCATAGATAAGTTTCATACAATTCTTGGAGACTTAGAAACGTTTTTTTGAAAGACTTCTTGGCAGGTATTTAAAAAATTTTCTGCTTTTTTGCTAAAATGAAGTTAAGAACCATTGAAGCAGCTTTAGTGGAATGTCTTCAAAAGATTATAGAAATAAGGGGGGTGGGGACTTGCAGGAAGTTTGCTCAAATTGAAAAATCAAAATTGGGGAATTCATTTCAGCAGGTGACAAGTTTTCTGAAGAGTTATTGGGAGAAAAGCCAACTCTCATTTTTCATCAGATAATGCCAACTGCCATATATTGTCTTCAAAAATTTCAGATGAAGATAACAAACTTCACAGCTACTTTTGATACATTTATTCTGCTGAAGAAAATTTACCGTGGACTTGCAAAATATATGGTCTTCCAAAATTTCAGATAAAGAACAAACTTCATTTACTTTTGGTACATTAATTTTGCTGAAGAAAATTTCCTGTGGACTTTCAAAAAAACTTTTGCAGACCAGCACTGGTCTGTGGACCAGAGGTTGGGGAAAACCGGTCAACATTACCCTTCTTCATTTGGCTTTTCCTTGTTCTGAGGCTTCATGGAGCCCAGGAAAATATTTATCCTGGACTAAAATCCATTTTTTCGAAGAGATATAACATGATGTAAAAAATAAGCCATACAGGTCAGATAATCAAGATATACCGCACTTTTGAACCTCAAATAATGCAGACCTTACGCGTCTCAGAATAATTTACCCGAGGATCTCTGTGAACAAAAAACTTTTCAAAACAGCCTGGAAAAAAATACAAAATCACTACTTCAACTTGTTACAGATACAGTAGTTTGAATAAAATAAAATGGCTGTGATAAATATCAGCAGTATTCCACTATACTTAGTTCATTTATTTTTCCTGCAGCAGCTGCTCCAAATCTAAAACAAGTACGGTGATTCCCCCCACGACGCAAATTCGATATTACTTGACAAATTCGTCCTTAGCGCCAAAAAAAATAAATTGAAAAATGAAGCGAAAGAAGACTTGGAAAAATAACACACACCTGCGCTTTTTTCCAGGAAGTATGCAAGCAAACAGCGCAAAACGGCTTGGTGTCCAATGACAAGCACGTTCTCCTGTCGTTCCAATTCCATGATGACTGGTTCCAGACGCCCGACCAGATCCTCGTAGGACTGAAGAGCAACAAAAAAAAATAAATGCCAAATACCTGCTGTACAGGGTGGCACAGAAAAATTCCGAGCCGAATTTCTCACAGAAGTATTTTTTAAATGCAGGTAAAAATTATAAAATCATTTCAAAAACATCAACATCATAACAATAATCCAGCCAGAAATCACCAGACCATAAATTTTTTTTTTGAAACTTATAACCAATTTAAAAATTAAAATGATGGTGTATCCAATCTGATTCAAAAGAACATATGTTTTCTTATCCAAAGCAGCGTTTCTTGAAAATTAAATTCATCTGATGAGACTCCACACGGGTTTTCAATATTTGGCCGAAGAAGTTCAAATGGTCCTAATTAACAAATTGAGTTCCTCAAGCAGTTTTTCTCTAAAATTGAAGTCATTTTATGAAGCTTTCCCATATTTTTTTTCAAAATCTGGCAGAAGAATTTCAAATGGCCCTTATATTAGAAAATTAACTTCCTTCAACAAGAAAAAAGCCTCGAATTTTTCGGAATACAGTATTTTTCAAATTTTCGCCTGAAACTTGGAATTTATTTTTATTTTTTGGCTGGAAAACATAAATTTTGTCAAGTGAAACGATTTTTCATGTGAGTCAAGTTATTTCCGCCTACGAATTTTCGAATGCTTTTTTTTTTTCATTCGTGCGAGTCTCACATTATACAGAAATTCACTGCAAGGGATTCAAAATCAACTTTCAAAGAAAACGGTCCGTCTAATCTAAATCATTGTGGGCCACCCTGTATGAAACTTAATCTCGAATGTTTATGCCTTCACAGTCTCGACAGCTATAGGCGACGCACAAGCCATATACTAAACTATACTCTATATAGGTATATAATAGCGTACAGTAGTACTGTATTAAGTCTACAAGAAGGAAAGAAACCACAGTATAAAAGAGGGGGAAAAAACAAACCTCGCCACGTGGATAACGATAGTGGAATTTGTCCTCGTCCCGCGCGGCGAACTCCTCGGGATGCAGCTCCTGGATCTCCTCATAAGTCATCTCCTCGCAGATGCCCTGCAAAAATCCGATGCCGTGGAAAATTTATAAATATTTGTGGATAAAATAATAAGAAATATCTGCACCCGCGATTCTTCAAAAGAAAAAAGTCCTCCAACTAGAACGGAAGATATGTACATAATTATTTTAGTTTGTAAAAGTTCACTCTCTCTAAAACAATATTGTCAAAAAAAAAGTTCCCAGTAAACCGAATTTTTTGTGATTTCATGGGGTTCTTTCCCACGTTTTTGGGATTTTCGCACAACGAAAGTACTCTCTAAAACAAATATTTTCGTTGCAGGAAGAGTCAACCGTTGATAATTTTGAAGGAATTATTCTCCACAATTCTGTAACGGACTGCATCTAATGTCGCGGATAAAAACAAACTGATGGAGATTATGAAATTTGGCCAAATGAAGCTAGGAAATATTGAAAATTAACAATGTTTACCATCAGGGTTTTACACAAAATTTATCATCATGAGTGCAGCTTTTATAAATGATTAAAAAAGAAATCCAACTCCATTTGTGAATCTTCAGAAGAAGAAAAAAAAAGCTCATCAAGTTAAATCATCAGTTGGTTTCCAAAACAACTAATTCGCCATCAAAGCAAAATTAACTTCCAGGGACGTTGAGTGAGTTTGCCTTAGTGAGACTTATCTGTTTTTTTATATACACACACTGACAGTACTGTATATACTGTATACACAAACCAAGCTAGAGGTAATCCGACTCAGGCGACACCTACGCGAGAACAAAATAAATCTCGGAGTCAGAGACATTCGGCGATGCACTGTACAGTACAGAAAAATGAAAGTTTCTTTCCCTCAGGCAGGAATTTTGACTCTTTAAATTCCGACTACTATGAAAAAAAAAAAAGAATGAAACCAAAATTTTTCTCACAGCATCAATCTCATTGAGAGCCTTCCAGCGTTCCTGAGGGGCATCAATGGTTGAGGCTGTCTGAATTGTGCGTTTCAGCCACGATGTCCAGACGCGCAAATTGGGAATGTTCTGCGACTTGATGTAGTCAGACAGGGCCTGGGCGTAGTGCTGTCCACGTGGTGACAGGTCACCATCCCCGCCAATTCGCCCTTTCAAATTAAGCAAGGATTCCCCATGCTGCCAAAAAAAACAAAAACAAGAGAAGAAAAATTCCAAATTTTAATATTAGGAATTCATGGAAATTCATTAGAAGTGCCCAACACTTCTCATTGAAAAAAAAAATCAAACACATTAAACAGTATTGTAATATGATTTGCTTTAGTGTGTCCTGAAACACATCAAGAATACCCCATTCTAGTGCATGGTTTCAACATTTGGTGTCTGCATAGCAACTGCATTGCAAAGAATGCATTTCATCATCCTGTCTGGTCACCAGTCATTCCCCTTTCCAGATACCCCAGTTTCATTTCTGTTCATGCACAGTCATCAGCCTTTTGCAAGAGGCTTCAAATCTATAAAAATGCTTGTGTACATGTCAGTTTTACTCATTGCTGGTCTGAGCTCTGAAATGGTCCATATGTTCCTGAAATATGTATCCACCCAAACATTTGTATAGAGAAGTCAAAATCATTTACAACATTTCTGGCAATAAAAACAAATCTTCTCAAGTTAAAAGTTGTACCTAATGGATCAGATACAGGAAAGAACAATTGAAGTTCACAGGGACATCTGAGATTGGAAAGAAATCCACAGTATTTTATTAACAACCAAACAACATAGGATGGCAGTAGCATGCGGATGTTCCAACAGAAAATTATACTTGTATCAACATGATTTGATAAGTAATCATATCCACCTCTCAAGACCCCACCGCATAAAAATTGATAAATTTTCAAACGCTGGAAAAGTTCTTCAATTCAAAATAAAGTAGAACATCACACAAATTTCGTTGTAAGCATGAATATATTATAACGAGATTCACTCAAAACGTGTTCAGTAAACTTCGAAGTTTTGGTTTTATATGACATGAGAAAAATATCAAGGGCACACGCCCAGAATATTCTCGTGCATTTTCTTCTTGGCAAATTATCTAAAAGTTTACCCTAGCAACGCAGGAAAAATGGCAATCAGTACCCTGCTCTTTCATATTTTGTCATGTCAAGCAAAGTACTTGGCAAGCTTGCTACACAATAAATGAAGATACAGTACTCTGAGATGACCAGGATCAAGAAGGGATAAGGTAGGTTTTCTTTTCAGCAAAATAAGCAAATATTTCAAAATTAATGTATGAACAACATGCGGTTTTATTTTAGCGCAATGATGAAAAGGGATAGTATAAAGAAAATGGTCACTTGAAGAAAAAACAA
>CAJPEX010003572.1:0-20686 GCA_905338405.1 Notodromas monacha
TCAGCTAAATGGGTGGTAATTTGGTGTGAGAAATGCCCAAGAACTTTTCTTACGTCAATTTCAGGGTTGGAAATATCTGTTTATTATAATTTGGCCTGAAATGTATTTGCAATTTTATCACAAAATGTCCCTATATCGAGTCATTATCCTCATGTTGGGCCTTTTTATTAATTTTTTATGTGGAAAAAGTGTCCCTATGTCAAATTGTCCACAGGTCAAGGTGTCTACATGTGAGGGTCTCACTGTACCAACAGGTGCAGGCATGCACCTTTAATTCCCCTCCATCTCCCCATCATCAGGGTTTTACTGTTGGGTTCCTCATCCTCCATGGACACCCAACAAAAAAGAGGTTCCCCGGGGTCACTGACAGGGATACAGCAGTGCAAGGGCTTTTATAAACGAGTTCGTGATCGAGATTCACGACCATATGCAGGACCCAGTGACGTGAGCATTTATCTTTGAACCCAAGTTGTGCAGGGGATACGGGAAACCCGGAATTCAAAATGGCATTCCCAAAAAAAATTAACAAGGAATAGGTTGTAAAACATTTTTGCATCTCAGGGATGACACCTGGAATTAAAAGAAACCTGGAGTTCTAAATAATCAAGAATAACTGCTGGGAATAAGTCAGAGAAGATTCTTTTGCATATCTTGGAGTTAATGACAGTTATTGATTATACCATGGCGTAGATTTGTCACAAAATAAATAGAAACATAGGCAATCTACCTTTTGAGGCCAAGAAGACATATTCAGGGGGTCATCTAGAATATAAGTTCCTATTTTTGAAATAATGTTCATTCAGATTTTTCAGCAGAGTGAGAGAAAATGAAGAAGTCAATGAAACAAACACAATCAATGCACAGAATAAATTCAAAATCACAAGATAAGATTGCATAAATTCAAATCACAAGATAAGATTGCATAAATTCAAATCACAGATTTGTGCACAAATCAGTAAGAAAAAATTGGAGAAGATTGTCTTTCAAGAGTTCAGGACAGACTTCTCGTTTCTTTACAAAAACAAGGCATGCTAAAAAAAGGAACATGCAGTAACTTATTTGGTAACATTTTTTGCATCTTGGAGTTGATGACATCTTAAATTAAGATAAAATTGTTGTTCTGAATCATTCCTTTTTGGGCCCAGGACTGGCAAATTTTCAAAACATTTTCTGTGGATCAGCAAAGTTTCATGAAATGTTCTGAGGACCAGCAAATTTTCATAACATTTTTGCATGATAAAAAAATTTCTGCTTGAAAGACAGCTTGAATGACAGGTACAGTATCTGAATTTTTTTATTTTTTGCAAAATTAATTCAGGATCCAATGAAGCAGCTGGAATTTCTTCAAAAAATGGAAAAGTGGGCTTGAAGAAAGGTTTTTCAGACTCCAAAATTAAAATAATTTATTAAATCAAATAAACATTTGTCTGAAGTATTATTCTAGGAGAAAAACCAAGATATATTTTTCATGAGATAATTTAAACTGCCATTGTCTTGACAAAATTAAAAATAAATAGATGCTGTAACATCCTTCAATGCTACTTGTGAAAAATTCATTAGCCTGGAGAAATTTTCATGCAGACCAGCATAAAACTTCTGCGGGTTGGGGAAAACTGTTATAAATAATCAGGAATATATAATGGAAAACAAGTCTGAGAAGATTCTTTGCATCTCGGAGTTGATAACAGGTCAAATTGCAATTGCACCCTAAATTATCAAGAATAAATTGGAATCCTTTTTTGCGTCTGGGAGTTGATGACAAACCTTGTATTGAAATTATGGTTCTAAATGATCAGGAATAACCGTAAAAAAAATTGGTGAAGATTCTTTGCATCTTGAAGTTGATGGCAACTGAAATTATGATGGCATTCTAAAAAAATCAAATCGGAAAATATTTTTTGCATCTTGGAGTTGATGAAACCAGGAATTTTATACTTTACTGGTAAAAGTTGTGTCTTCTATAATCAGTAAAATAACCAGGAATGATTCCAAGAAGACCGTTTGTTTGGAGTTGATGACAACTCAAATTGCAATGGCATTCTAAAAAGCAGGTACAGTAAAATCTTGTTACAACAAACTTTTTTCCAAATCCTGGCAGGAATCCTATAGGGTACATTTTATAAATAAGATCTTGTTTTAACAAACTCGCCAATTCCAGTATAACAAACTTTTTTTTTAGCAACATGTTCTGATATCTCAATCAAAAATCCCTAATGAAGGCAGGCACAGTCTCAAATTTTCCATTGAAAATGTGACTGTGACTGGTTGTTGGGACATAATATGAAATCAATGATAAAAATTATTCAAAATACTATATACTGTACCTGAAAAAATTATCCTTCAATTTTTTTTTCTTTGTTTAGCAAATATGGGGGGGGGGGGGGGCCAAAGATGGAAAAAAGAACCCAACAAAACTCATGTTAAAAATGATTTCTATACTTGAGAAAAAATATACCAAAGCTTGCACATTTTAAGCTTTTTGGGAACATCCACTTAAAAATTTAAATGCTTAGAAAACCTTAATCAACAAAAAGTGCTGGTGTACACCTGTTATTCAGATTAATTTCTTGTTAGTAACATATAAATTTATTTTTGAAAATATCAGTTTTTTAAAATGCTGAGAAATATCTGGAAAAGCCACGAAAGGAATATGTTGAAAGCATTCAGGTTTAACTTTCAGAAAATCTTCCCATGCATCAGTCAAAAATTTTGAAAATCTCAATATAACAAATAATCCGTTATAACAAACTTTTTCTGAAGTCCTCACAGGTTTGTTGTTACAAGATTTTACTGAATAAATCAGAAAAGAACTTTTTGCAAAAAACTCTGAGTTTATGACACCTTGAACTAAAATATACAGTAATTGGTGTTCTAAATACTGTATTTACTTGAGTACCACGCTCACCTTTTTTCCCAAATTTCAGAAGAAAAAGAGGGGTGTGCATCATAAGGGGGTACAAAATTTCCAAGAAGTTTTAGGAAGTTATGTGCACATTACTTTTAATTATAATGGAGAAATTGGGAGCAAATATAAGAAGAAAGCATTTTTGTACTGAAAAAGGTGAAAATTGATCAGATTTTTATTCAATTCACGCCTAAAGTCAAATTTTTTGTTTTGATTTTTGAAATTTTACTGTACAGAATAGATTCACTAACAAAATTGGGGTGCTCATCTTACTGGGGGATAAGATTTTTGCAAAATTTTCAACTGAAAAACCCCTGTGCGTGCCTTACTTGAGGGCGCGTGGTACTTGAGTGAATACAGGTAATCAGGAATAACCAGGAATATAAGTTTATGACACCTTGAACTAAAATATACAGTAATTGGTTTTCTAAATAATCAGGAATTCACAGGAAGATTCTCAACAACTCAAATCACAATGGCATATCCTACAAATAAAACTGGAATACATCCAGAAAAAAAAAATTTCTAGTCCGAATCGACGACACCTCGAATTAAAAAAAAAAAATTGAATCCTAAACTATATGTCTGACGAAAAAAAAAAAATAAAATAAAAAACAACACCAGTGTGATTGATGTGCTCGCTGTCAAGAGTGTCATTTCTTCCGCTGCTCCAACATAAACGAGCTCAGATTTTCTCGAGCTGCCCCCTCCTTTTAAACAGTATCTGCATTCCTGAGCATCAGCAGGCCAGCAGCTCATCTTCCCTCGATAACTCATCTTACTCATCTCACCACCACCACCACCACCGACGAGAGAGCCTCCAGAGAAGAGCAATTAGCAGGGCCCTCAAGAAGAAGAAGATGAAGAAGCACTGTATAAAAGACCCTTTTTGCTTTTCTTCACGACGTATATAACCCAGGCCCCGAACTTGTCATGTTTGGGTTTCACCCTTTTTGTCAGAGAAGGATTATGTGGCCCACGAGAATTCTTTTTCCCAGAACATATTTCATCCTGGTTCACGCCTGCTGGCGTGTCGACAAAAAAAAAAAATATACACACCGCATTTTTATTTATTCATTTATTTATTTTGGTACACGATTTTCCCATTTGTCCGCAATATAGACGGAGTGATGATGGCGCTGGTGATGATTTTGTGTATATATTAAAAATTTTTTTTGTGGTGCCACATCGTTATAGGTTTTGGGATACGAAGCCCTGGGGTTCATTACTATATACTGTGTACGTGGATGGGCTTCACTCACTGCCTCATTAAACTGTCATCAATCCGTTTCACAGAGGAAACTATTATTTTCCATCACTCAGGGCATTCGAAGGAGGGCAGAGAAAATTGATTTATTCAAAGAAAAGCCACCCTCCCCCATTTTTTTTCTTCAGGAAAAGAAGTTATATGGGATTGTGAGTCTTGAAAAAATAAAAGACATTTCATTCATTTTTTATTCTTGAAGAAGGTGTGATGATGTGGAATGCTACTTTTTGGAGAGAGAGAGAGGAGAGGAATTCTTCAAGTACTAACCCTTCTGCGGCCAAGTTGGACTTTTTTGCAGATTTTTGTGGCACTCCAGAGTGGAATTGAAAAAAACCCCAACAGTGTGTGCAGGGCAAAGTCTGGAAAAATCCTGGCATTTTTTAAATTTTCCACAGAAATATTTCACCTGGAAATGAAAAAAATGAAAGCTTCAAGGCTCTCTTTTTTTCCCCTGGCCTTGTGTTGTTTCCCCATTCAAAGATTAAATTTAAGATTAAGCTTGAAAGCCAGGAGCCCAGGTTGGAGGTCAATACAGAAAAAGTCCAACTTAGGACTTTCCCAGCATTTCATTATCCCTGGAAAAAATCTGACTTTGCCCTCCCCCACCTGGCAGGGGTTGCATAACCTTGTGCAAAAATATAATGCACACCCATCAGGGAAAAGTCCAACTTAGCCCTGGGATGGAAAGGAGGCTGCCACCATCCAAGGGCTAAAGAGCTGTATACCGGTGGTACCTTTGCAATTTGACCTCCCACAATTTAACCATCCTGCAATTTGATGTTTATAAACTTGCAGGGAGGTTGACTTGCAATTAGACCCTTGCCCAGCAATTCAACCTGCTTTTTCCATTTTTGCATTTTTCTACTTATATTTTGAATGCTACTTTTCAGAAAGATAGAGGAAAGGACTCATTCTTCAAAAACCGGAAGAGCTTTATCTACTTGAGTACCACAAACACTATTTTTTGGATATTTTTGCTTTACAAAAATGAGATGCTTCTCCTTATTCTCTATATGGCAGTGTTCCTCAACCCCATGGTGCATATTAGACTGGCTCTGGTCCTTGGAAAATTTTCTGCAACATAATGAATCTATCAAAATTGCCATATGAAGTCCATTATTACAGTACCTTTATCCAATATTTTGCAGAGACCATTGCAGAGTTGAAATTATCTGATGAAAAAATGAAAGTTGGCTTTTCTCCCAACTATAACACTTTGGATAAATTTTCACACACTGAGATAATTTATTCTAATTTTTTTCATCCCAAGAAACCTTTCTAATTTTTGGAAGACATTTCCCTATATAGCTGCTTCATGGGTAATCAAAAAAGGAGGAAATTTTCAAATACCTGCCATAAACTTGT
Source organism: Notodromas monacha (assembly GCA_905338405.1). NCBI lineage: Eukaryota > Metazoa > Arthropoda > Ostracoda > Podocopida > Cyprididae > Notodromas > Notodromas monacha. Next base: position 5,538 of record CAJPEX010003572.1, read on the forward strand.
TCAAGCAAAATTTTTCTGAGTCTGCAATAAATTTATTAAACTTTGCCAGTCTACAGAAAAATTTTGACAAATTTGCCCGTCCACATTTTTTGTTTTTATTGGAAATTTGCAGGTCAGTGCTTGCTGGTCCCCAAAAGGTTGGGGACCACTGCACTACAGAACACTTCATAAGTTTTTGGAAATTTTGGTGTTTGTAATACCATATTTACTTGAGTACCATGCACCCTAGAGTGAGTCTCGCTTTGATTGTTTTTTATGGTAAATTTGGATAAAAGCATGTTCCCAAGTAATTTTCAAATTCATTTTAGTGACTGAAACTTTTATATACAGTGAGACCCCCACATGCAGACACCTAAATGTGCAGACACTTATTTTATCATAAAAATTAATAAAAAAGAACATGACATGAGGACACTGACTTGACATGGGGACATTTTGTTATAAAATTGCAAATACATTTCAGAATACATTTCAGGCCAAATTACAAGAAACAGATACAGTATTTCCAACCCTAAAATTGATGTAAGAAAAGTTCTTTGGCATATCTCTCACCAATTTACCATCATTTTTGCTACTTTAAAAAAATTACCTCCAGCAGAGAGGGGCTTCCTTCTTCTCTCTTTTTCACTTGAATGTTTTTTTTTTTAAATGCAGAATGCCAACATTTCCATGTACTGTACAGAGTTATCAGTATTGAATTCCCCAATTGTCCATATTGTTTTGAAATATATTGATCGGAATCAGTTTAAATTGGGAGGCAATTTTTTTATTTTCATGGAATTATGGTGAGTATTTTGTACATAAAACACCAATTAAAAATTTTATTATGTAAGTCTAAGGGAAAATGAGACTTGACTTAGGGACATTTCGACTTGGGGACACTCTTGATACATCAATTATGTCCTCATCTCGGGGTCTCACTGTATTCATAATTGAAAATAAAACACAGCATCAGCATGTAAGTTTCGACTGTAATTGAATTAACGAGAATAACGCTGGCTTTCGAGATTGTAGTTTCAAGTATTTCACATGAAAAAATTCAACGAAAAATCAAGTCATTCCTTTCTAAAAAATGTTCTTGACGTCAGAAGAATTCGGAAACCGTTTGGTAATGAAACAAAAACAATGGTTTACATTTACAGTCTACAAGGATAATCCAGAGCTTCAGCCAGGCTCAGCGCAGAGAATTTCGGGTGTTTCCTTCTCTTTTATTATTTTGAACCAATTTATTTTCCTTTTGGAACTTCTTTTTCATTTTAAAACCTTGAATAACGTGTTGGTGGTTGTTCCTTTGCTGGTCGTAAATCCGGTGACCCCATGACCTCTTCTGAGGTTCGATTGGCTCTTTTTCCTGAAGAATATTGCTGAGAAGCGGCTGGGATTTTATTGTGGCTCCGAAATAAAAAATAAAGAAATAAAAAATAAATCCCCGCCTCCGTAAGATTCCTTTCTCGATACCGTTTTAGAGTGAAATCCTAATTTTGTTTTTTCTTCATCCCCCGCTACATAGTTTCACTTTACACGAACGCCACGAAATAAAAATAAAATAAAATGAATTGCCAAGTTTTATTGGAAGATCTCGTGGTTCGCATTATACGACGAGAGACGCGCGATTTCTTTTATGGAAGAGAAAATAAATGCTTTGTTTTGCTTATGTTATTGCCATCTCGAAACGTTATTTCAAAATGTTTTTTTCTTGGTTGGTATTTTATTTTGTATTTATTGGGGGGGAAATGAAGGTGGGTGCGAAAGCGGGGTTTTGAGCCTAGCTGTGGCTTGTTCCTGCTTTTTTATTGATTGATGATGGAAATTCTCAGTCATATCCAGGCGTTGTTGCTGATGGAAACAAGGCAGGCAGATTCTAGGCCCAGGCATGTTGGGTGGGCCTTTCCCCGAAAAATATGTACACGGTAAGCGATGCGGTGATGAAATTGCCTGTATAGTTGCTTAAGCAAAGCTTTTCCAACAGGTGTTCCACAAAAAAAAAACAATAAAAACAATGGAAGAATTTTCTTGAATTTTTTTTGGGTGCTGAGAGCTGGAAAAAATATATACAGTGAGACACTTTACATGTGGAAACCTTGGGATGCAGACAATGCTACATTCCTAGGGTCATATGTTTTCCAATAAAAATGGCCATAAAAAAGGTCAAACATGCAGACACTGACTCAATGTGATGACATTGCATGGTGAAATTGTCAACCAGTTTCAGGGTGAGTGAATTTCATCAGGCTGAATGGCAAGAAACAGATATTTCCAGCCTCAACATCTATGCAAGTCAAATTATGTGGCATTTCTCCCATAATTTTTCCATCCATTCAGCTAATTGAAAAAATTACCTATGGCATAGATCATAGAGATGATGATGATCATGATCATCATCATCAAAAAATGCAAGGATTTTCTTGAATTCCTTGGCATGCAGACAATGCTACATAAGGTCATATGTTTTCCAATAAAAATGGCATAAAAAAGGTCAAACATGTGGACACTGACTCAATGTGATGACATTGCATGATGAAACTGCCAATCAGTTTCAGGATGTCACTTTTATCTGGCTGAACTGCATGAAACAAATATTTCCAACCTTAAGATCTATGCAAGACAAATTCTGTGGCATTTCTCCCATCATATTTCCATCCATTCAGCTAATTGAAAAAATTACCTATGGCATAGATCATAGAGGGACTTCCTTCTCTCTTCGTGACTTGAATGTTTTTTTTACAGATACTGACATCTCAATGTACTTTACAAAGGTACAGTATTCAATGCTACAAATGTTCCTATATTGAGTTGAAAGGTATCAACTGAAGCAATTTCAATGGGCCAATATTTTTTCCATGAAATTCTGATGAATATTTCTTCCATAAAACACATATTAAAAATTATATAATGTAAGTCCATAGGAAAACAAGACTTGACTTAGGGACACTCTTGATACACCAATTACAATGGTATTTATCTCAACTTTTAACTGTTTCAGTTTTATTTAACTTGCCATGCAGTTGATGGCATTTCACCTCACAAGAAAACTTTTAAATTAGTTTGAGATTTCTTTGCACACTTTTGGGGCTCCAAGGATTGTTAGACACCAAGGAGTTTGTGTAAACGCAAGTTTTATTTGTAAATCAATAAGCAGCAGCAGTGCACAGGTGAATGTCTGCAAGAAAAATGGGATCTTGTCTACAACAAATGTATCTGTATAACAAATTTGTATTTGGTCCCATAGGGTTCTCTCCCAATGTTGAACATGTTGTCTACAATGGATTTCTCTCTACAATGTATGCTCTTCCTGGTCCCTTGCATTTTGTTGTAGGGAAAGTCCACCTACATTCAGGTATTCTACAAGTTCATCCAGGCAAGTACACTGCACAGGTGAACCTGGATAACTCAAACCTCCCTAAGTCAAATACCCCCTGCGTCTAATTTTTTTTTTCAGGTCCTGTCTGAATCCCCTTAGAACTAATGCATTTAAAACATCTCTCTAAGTCAAAGGCTTTTTTCCTCAACCCCTCCATAAGTCAAATTTTCTGTGGCCTGTTGGCTTTTATTTTCTTGACACAAGAAAAACAATCAATAAAAATATAAATTGATTTGTTTTAAAAGGAGGTGAGAGACTTAATTGGGCAAATGAACCCTGCCTCCAAGTTCAGGTTGCTTTCAACTCATTTAAGAAGTAATTTCAGGGTCAGAATATTAAAATTTACAATTTTGGGCAATCTTTCCATGTTTCCCAGCACAAAATGGCTTTGTATTGTAGCTCAATTCAAAACCTCCCCAAGTCAATTTTTTTTTGCTGGTCACTGAAGTTTGAAGTTGAAGTTTGACTTTGTATTTTTTGTCCCTCATTTTAGTTGCACTTTGGGACACCTGTATAGGTTTCAATCTTATTTTCCTCTTCTTTTTTTGTGTGTGTGTGGCCTTTTCCAAGAGCCGTCCTGTTAGGACCAGTTAATGGAGGTGATGACGCGGGAATGAATTCCCCTCTCCCCCATTCCTCCCCCGCGTTGATGACGCTGAGTATGTGTCCGTCTGTCTGTCTGTTCTTTTCTTTTTTTCCTTTTTAATTGCCTGCTTTGTTTTTTAGCTTTCCAAGTGGGCTGCTATAGAACAAATATTTGAGCGAGTGGGTATACATGTATGTTAATGGACGCTTGCGCCCTGCGGAGAAAAATCGCTGCCCCCTTCAACCAAGGGGCCCATGGACAGGGGTGATGAATGGACCAACGCCCAACAAACCCAGGGTTTACGGGCATCTCGCACTCGGTCTCATGAATCTTTTTCTATTTATTTTTTGGGTGCTGGTTGATAGTTTAACATTGTTTTTATATTTTATCATTTTTTTTTTCATCTTCATCTTTTTTTTTCTCCCCCTTGGAAGAGGAGGAAGACGAGAAGGAAGATGAGCACCACACGCACACACTACACACCACACATCATCTCTCTCTCCTATACACACACACACACACACACACACACAGGTATGAGGTGGGGTTTTTTTTTGTTGTTGCTGTTGCTCCAAAACAGTTTGGATTTGGACACAAATGATTTTGCTTGATGGATTGTAACTTGCTTGTGTGGTTTGGACCTTTCACCAGGTGGGTATATTCCTATATACTAGTGTTGTATACTGCTGGAGGGGGGATACCAAGTGGAAAATAAGGTGGCACATCACATGTTCCTTGGGGAGAGGAATACATTTTTTTGTTTTGTCTCAGATATGCTTGTACAATGAGATGCCAGTTGGAAATGTGATTTTTTTGACAGTGGCATGCACATCAGATGAAAAGATTTTTCTCATGATTTTAATGAATGAATGAATGAATGAACAGAACACCTTATTTGTCGCTTTTCAGCTTTCACAAGGTTCAATCAAGATTTCCACAACCAAACCCCCTTCCCACCCAACCCAAATCCACTCAATGACATTTACTGTATTTACTAAAGTACCACTTGCCCTCAAGTAAGGCATGCAGAGGGGTTTTTGAGTTGGAAATTTTGCTAAAATCTTATCCCCCAGTAAGACGCGCACCCCAATTTTTAGTGAATCTGAAACCACCAAATGTTTCAAATAAAAACAAAAAAATTGACTTTTACCATGAATTGAACAAAAATCTCATCAATTTTCAACTTTTTCAGTGAAAAAATATTTTCTTTTTACATTTGCTCAAAATATCTCCATTATAATCAAGTACAATGCACACATAACTTCCTAAAACTTGTTGAAAATTTTGTACCCGCTTATGACGCGCACCCCTTTTTTTCTTCTGAAATTGGGGGGAAAAGGTGCACGTGGTACTGGAGTAAATACAGTAATCACTTCAGAGCAGGAAAGCACAAATTGATAACATTCACAAGGTTCAATCAAGATTTCCACAACCAAACCCTCCTTCCCACCCAACCCAAATCCACTCAATGACATTTACTGTATTTACTAAAGTACCACTTGCCCTCAAGTAAGGCGTGCAGATGGGTTTTTGAGTTGGAAATTTTGCTAAAATCTTATCCCCCAGTAAGACACGCACCCCAATTTTTAGTGAATCTGAAACCACAAAATGTTGCAAATAAAAGCAAAAAAATTGACTTTTGCCATGAATTGAACAAAAATTTCATCAATTGTCAACTTTTTCAGTGAAAAAACATTTTCTTTTTACATTTGCTCAAAATATCTCCATTATAATCAAGTACAATGCACACATAACTTCCTAAAACTTCTTGAAAATTTTGTAACCACTTATGACATGCACCCCTTTTTTTCTTCTGAAATTGGGGAAAAAAGGTGTGCGTGGTACTGGAGTAAATACAGTAATCACTTCAGAGCAGGAAAGCACAAATTGATAACAAAATAAAAGAAAATACAATCCATGAAATACAACTGGACATCTGATTTATATGATTTTGATATATAAACTTTCATGTGGGAATGCGCAGTACATATATATAATTTGTGACTCAGACAAAAATTATAAATTCCAAAATTTTGAAGTTGTCTTGCTTGAAAATTTTTGAGGCAAAAATTCAAGAATTCCAGCAAGTTGATGCAATATACTTTAACTTTCCAAAATGCTGTGTTTGCTTGACAATCCCACTGTGTTGCACATTTTTCCAAAAAAAATCAATACAAAAATTGGAGGTAGCCTCATCCTTGAAGGTACATTTTTTTCTACACATTTTGTAAATTCTTGGTGTAACTGTAAATACATATAGTGAAGTTTGAAAGAATGATTGTGGGTGCCCTTGAATGATGAACCAAAATTTGCATTGCAACTGTGTATATATAGGTAATAAATATAGCAGGCTTACAGAAAATAGCTAATAGCTGAAATTTTCAGAAGAAGAATTCAGAGGGTGTGCTTCTCTGGAAGAAATGGAAATGGTATACATTAGTGTTCCCTGCCCTTTTTTTGGGCCCATGGACCAGCAAATTTTCAAAAATGTTTTGCAAACTGGCTTATTAACTTGGACACAAATTTCATTGGTGCTCAACTCAATTTTTGCAGAGAAGCAGAAACTTTTAAATAGTTGCCATGAAGTCTTCCCAGCATAACTTCTGTGAGTCTGTAGAAATTTTATGAACCTTTGCCAGTCCACAAATTTTCTTTTGGGAATTTGCTGGTCTGCAAAACAATTTATGGAAATTTGCTGGTCTAGGTGCCCAAAAAGGCTGAGGAACACTGTTCTATATGATATCTGGAAAAAAGTGCAAATTTCTCCAAATTCTGAATTTTTTCATAGGTTCCTGAATATTTTTGGTAACAAGATGTCACCTGTTCCCAGTTTCTCAGCTGGTAAAGTTGTCTACAATTGAGCCATACAGTACAGTACTTCCTTCTCATTTATACAGTATATCACAAAAACAAAAACTCAAAACCAAACTTCAATTTCCAAAAGCATTTACAATAAAGGAAAAAACCTTCATTACTTGCAATTGATTCGCGATATAATTCCGCGAATAAAGTTTTCAAAAAGACTAAAAAAAATTCGAATTCTCCACAGTACTGTACATCAAAAACATAATAAAAAATAAACATGTTTTGAGGGCAGAGAAAATTTGACCCGCTGTTCATTTAGTCGTCGCCAAAGAAGTTACGACCGGTCAAATAGCAGAGGCAAAAAAAAAAAAACGCTGCCTTGAACCACAAAATTCTCAGCAGGGAATCCAAATAAAAAAAATCCCCCCAGGGCATTCACAAAATTCTTCACGATCCCCTGCAAAAACAGATTCTTTTTAGAAGCAGTTGAACCTGCTGAGAAATCTGCACTTTTTTCAGATATCATATACAACAGTGTTCCCCAACCTTTTTGGGCACTTGGACCAGTAAACTTCCATAAATGTTTTTTGCACACCAGCAAATTCCCATAATAAAATTTGTGGACTGGGAAAGTTTCATAAAATGTCTTCAGACTCACTGAATTTTTTCTGGGAAGACTTCATGGCAGGTATTTAAAAGTAAATATGCTTCTCTGCAAACATTGAGCCAAGCCCCAATGAAGCAGCTATTAGCTGAATGTCATCAAAAATTTAGAAAGGTGGGCTTGAAAGCTTTAGAGGAATGACAAATTAAAATAATTTATTTCAGCAGGTGAAAATTGGTCTGGATTTTTCCTTCAAGACATCATTGCCCTGCAGACAGCCCAAAAATCAATTTCCCAAACTGGAGACACGTATTTCTTTGTGTTATATTCCTTGTTATATATGACTGAAATCAAGGGCTGTTGAAATTACAGTAAGACCCCAAGATGCGGACATAATTGGTGCTTGAACAGTGTCCCTACGTCAGAATATCCACATGTTGGACCTATTGTTTTCCCATAGACTTCAATGTGAACTCATGCAATTGGTTCCCCAGTTCAAAAGAAATTAGGGATAAAACCCCATCAAAAAATCAAATACTGTACAGTGTGTTTCACAGCATAAAGATGAAGAATGCTGTATAACTAAGCATAAAAACTCCACAAGGAATATGATCTTCTGGGATGAAATGGGCTCAAAAATACAAACAAAAAGTATAAAGTATTGCTATCCTGTGCATAGATGATAGAGAATGCTAAAAAATAAGCATAAAATTAAACTCTTTTGTATTACATAAATTCAAGTAAACATATACTGATATTCAATTTTAACTTCTGTGAATATAAATATCTAAATTTGTTCAACAGAAACAGTATTCAAATTTGTCCTATTCTCAAGAAATGCTGAGAAAATGTCCATATGTCAAGATTTTGCCCATAGATGTTGGGCCTAATTTTTTGCATTTTCAAGTGTCCCCAAAAGTCAAGTTGTTTGCATTTTGGGGCATTTACATTTGATTTGTTATTGGGATCTCACTGTACATGAAAGGATTTGAATATGGAAGGATTTGTAAGTACTGTAGTTTCTTTTGGGGAGAAACAAGAAGAGAAAAACCAATGAAGGTTTCCTTGTACATCAGCTGACAATGCATGTGAAAATTTCTTTGATTTTTATTCTTTTGGAGGATCAGAGGCCAGGGAATAAGAAATAATATTCTGGAATTTTCTGGTCAGATCACATGACTGAACAATTCCAAAAGAATAATAACAGCTCATCCTTATTTAAAATTGATAAGCAGTCTGTCCTGAACTCTTGCAGGACAATCTTTGCCTTTCTTTTTCCTGATTTCCACACAAATCTGTGATTTTCATTTATGTCATCTGATCTTGTGATTCAAATCTGTTTTGTGAATTGATTGCATTTTTTTCTTTTGAATTCATGATTTTATTTGACTCCTCCTGAAAATGTTAAAAAATATTAGTGAAAAACTAGGAAGATTTATTCAAGTCAAACCTTTGAATATTTGTTCTTGGCCTCAAAAGGCTGATTCCCTGTGTTTTTATTTCTTTTGTGATCCTTGATTTTAGTTTTCACAACAGGTTTCTATGAAACAATTAAACAGCCAAAAGTTCCCCCATGAAAATATTAGATTTACTGTACTACAGAAGCTATGGCTTATTGATGAAAAAATCAAAATCATGTTGCAGTTCATCATCTCCTTGTAACAAATACTTTTTGAATAACAGGGATATTATTGACAAAAAGCATGAATTATATACGCTGGGAAAAAAACAAATATAATCTTCTGGCCTGAAAATGCACATAGAACAGCACATGAGGGTCAAACATGATAATCCACACATTTTTAGTGTGAGCTTTGCCAAAACTGAGTTGGCAGTGCTAATCAGGCCACATTATCCAAATCTCAAAAATATTTTGTGTCATTTGCATTGCCAAAATACCCAAAAAAGGGAATTCAATTCAGAGATCTGTTTCTTTTTCTCAACCGCACAGAACAATTGAAAGAAAATTTCTTTCTGAAAGACCAATTAGTGAAAAAATTATTTTACATCCAGAAAATCTCTCATTTCACCTTCCTGCAATTTTTTTTTCATTTTCCTCCCCCATAAAACAATGCTGTTTCCCCCACAGTCAAAATCCTCCTGATATGAATTTGCATTTCAGTTGAACCTCTGTAAGTCAAATTTCTATAGGCATCAGGAAAAAATTTGACTCAGGGAGGTTTTGACTTAGCGAGGTTTTGATTTTTGGAGGTTTCCAGTTGAGGAAACAAACACTTTTTTGCAAGAAGCGAAAAAAGTGTGAGAAATCATAAATAAGGAAATTCTGGGCCTAAAATTGCTCTTTAATGAGTTTACACCTTGCTAAACTTTGAAGCAGCGGTTCATTTGCTGTAATTGTCTTTCACTTCCTTTCAAGATGCATCAAATTATTTATGTTACCCATTTTATCTTTCATATTTCAAGGAAATAATAATCAGAAGGTCTCAGAAAATTTGACTTACATAGGTCTTTGAACTTCAAGTTAGGAAGGTTTTCAATGTATTGATTCTAAGGGAATTCAGACCGTGACTTGAAAAAACTTCAGCTTATGGAGGAATTTGACTTAAGTAGGTTTGACTTAACCAGATTCACCCGTAATTTGTTTCTCTCTAAATTTGACCTGATCAAGGAGGTCAGACTGCACCAGAATGCTCATGCCCTTCATATTATTAATGAAAGCAACAAAACAAAAACAAAATATTCCTCAGATTTTCCACACAACCCCCATATGAAAACCCTAGTTAGTCTCATTCCCCAGTGTTTCTATAACTTGGGGCTTCAAAGTGCTCAGTAAAAATGAAACATTTAAAAATAAAGTCGGTTAGTAAATGAAAGAATCAAGGAAGAACCCCCTGGTATGCCTACGTCTCCATCCTCCAGACCGGCGCCAAGGCAGAGCAGTCGGAAAGAAAACGAGTCCCCACTTCTCCTTGAAATAAAAAAGCTTTTTAAAAGAAAATGGTTTTAAAAAAAAACATACCCCGGTTAGAGAGAGAGAGAGAGATGGACTGCAGGAAAGGCAACCTGGGAACCTCTGCTGGGAGACAGGAGAAAGAAAGAAAAAGGAGAACAAGGAAACATGCAAAAAAATAATGAAAGACAGGGGAAATTAAGGAAACCTCTACTGGTACCCCTCCCCCCCCCCCCCCCCCCCCCCCCCCCCCCCCCCGCCCAACAAAAAAAATAAAGAAAGAGAGGGGAAATTAAGGAAACCCCTACTGGTACCCCCCCCCCCCCCCCCCCCCCCCCGGGAGTTGAAATGAGGGTTTTACGTAAATTGAGCGATATATTTCACCTGCGCATGTCTGGGTTTGTAAACAATCGTCCTCTGGGGGCCCTGGGCACAAAAAGGAGCTATTGGATGGCCACAGCTTTGGCTGCTTATATATTGGGAAGGAAGTGATTAAAATGGCAGGAAATTAAATAAACAGGGTCAGCACATTTTGACACTGTTCCCTGCTGCATTAAGAAAAAGAAACTAGAAGAGAAAACACATTTTTTATTCTTTCTTGGGAGAATCAAATTAAATGGAAAGCAGATTGGGGCCAAATGCATAGCAGAAATTTTTCCCCCAGGAAAATCATCTTTTTTAATACTTCCTAGAATTACAGTGAGACCCCCACATGCAGACTCCTTGACTTAAGGACAATTTGACATAGGGACACTTAATTTATCATTAAAACTTAATAAAAAATGCCAGACATGAGGACACTGACTCAACATGGGACATTTTGTTGAAATATTGCAAATACATTTCAGGCCAAATTACAAGAAACAGATATTTATGGGCATTTCTCTCACCAATTTACCATCCATTTAGCCAATTAAAAAAAATTACCTCCAGCAAAGAGGGACTTCCTTGTCTCTTTTTTACTTGAATGTTATTTTCACAGAGAATGCCAAAATTTCTAAGTACTGTACAGAGGTATCAGTATTCAATTCCCCAAATGTCCATATTGTGCTGAAATAAAATGATTGGAAGCAGTTTTAATTGGGAGACCATTTTTATTTACATGGAATTATGGTGAGTATTTTGTACATAAAACACCAATTAAAGATTATATAATGTAAGTCTAAGGGAAAATGAGACTCGACTAAGGGACATTTCAACTTAGGGACACTCTTTATGCACCTATTACATCTGTATCTTGGGGTCTCATTGTAGTTTCATTAGATAAGGCACCACTACATTATATGGATGCATGCCTTCAGTTTGAAACATTGGCATGTTCCATCAATGCATATTTGTTTTCTTGCGCAAAAATACTTGCAATTAGTGTGGTTTTCTGGTCCCAACAAGCAAATGGCCAAACAGGCAGATGATTTGGATTAGGGACACTGAAAAAAGTCAGACTCAACATCTGGAAAAGGCCTCAAGATACAGAATCTTTTTTTTTAATATAAAAAAAAATTGGAGAATTATATACATGTATTTCAAAATGTTTTATCTCTCAAAGAAATTCTGCTATTTATATTCACATGAATATTTCTTGCTCAAAATCAGGTACAAGATGCAATTTACAATATATTCTTTCCTGCCTTTTTTCAGTCCACACCAAAAGTGCAGCAACCAGCAGAGACCTATGTGTGTTGGATAAACTGCATGCAGGGCAACCACATTTAGCCCCCCATTCATTGAGTGCTCTCTCTGCCTTCACCACCTGCTGTTGCTGCTGCTGCTCCTTCTTATGCCCTCACAAGCAAAAAACTCATTCTGGGGCTATTCGTCACTTTTTTTTTTCCCTAAAGGGGCCTTTCGCCAACAGCTGCTGTAAATGGCTACAAGACAACTGCATTTTCCATTCTTGCGTTAATTTCCCACGCTTTCCAACTGAAACACTGGCGTTTGAAACAACTTCAGACTCCCGGGGCATCTCCCAAAATGAATGAAGGAATGAATGAATGGCTGGAATATTTTAGGCCTGAACCCCACCGAAAATCATCCGAGTCTCGACACGGAAAATCAAATCAATTCAATTTTTTTTATAAGAACGCGTATCGATGACTCGAGGTGTAAGAAGTCACTGATTTTGAGAGAAATCTAAAGATTTCTCTGAACAAATTAAATTGTAAAAGTAAGCTGAAAAACACTTCTGTTTGCTCCACAAAATCACCAGGGAAATGTATTCATTGGGCAGGTGAAACAGTTCTCTGTAATTTAATTTCAATAATCATTTTACACATTTTACTGTGTGAAGACAAGCTGAAAATTGAAGCTCATGTCAATTTTCTTTTGAATTGAAAGGATATTTTAAAGAATAATTTTTTGATGAATTTGAAAATACTTTAACCACTGTTATCAGTAGGAAGTTGATTACTTCCTCTACCACAATTTTGTCTGCAAACAATTTCTCTGCATGACAAATTTATTTCAGTCCCATAGTGTTTTCTTCCCATTATAAAATTGTTTTATACAATGAAATTCTCTCTGCAATGAATTTTTTTCCAGATCCCTTGAATTTTGCTGTAGAGACAGTCCACCTGTAACTTATGTAATAATTACAGTACCTGGAATCCAAATACAGTATCTTCTGTATCTTATTCTGATGTTGTTTTGTGTATTGCAGTATAATAATTGATGAATTTAGATGGATAAAGTTTTGGACCACCCATGAACCATCATTTGCAAGTATAATCTTGTTGATTTATACAGTGCTGTACCTGTAATCCAAGCATTACAGGAAAACTAAAAAAAAATGCATCAAGAAAGGACTTTGGTGCACTGAGAAAATAAATTTTGTAAAAACATTCAACAACATTCTTAGGCAGTGTAAAAATGGAGCTTTGGTTGTTATATAGCAGAATGTTTTAAAAATGAAATTTTTGTTGTTGATGGAATTAATAATTTTTGTAGCAGAATTTAACTGAACAGATAAAATTGGTACCTTGCAATTTGACCCTAATCCATTGCCAAACTAGGGTCCAATTTCAAAGTGGTCAAATTGTGAGACACTATGAAGTTCAAAAATATCAGTAAAAAATGCCAAAAATGTGGCCAAAGCAGGTAAAATTGTGGGGAAAGGATCAAATTTCAAATCAACCTCCCTGCAAATTCAACTGTAAAATTGCAGAATGGGCAAATTTCAAGGTAACACCTGTACTGAGAATGTGTTTTAATAGGGTTTTCAATAAGCTTGAATGAGGTTTTACTTTTCAAATGAATTTTTAAAAAATAATAAAATCACCAAATGGAACCTCTGCATGCAAATCTGAGATAATCATGATTTCAAGAGTGCCTCATTTTTTTCTGGGATGAAATACAGAAAAAAAACCTTTCCCAATCAAATTCAAACTGCAAATTTTCAATGAAAGTCCATCCAGAAATGAACTTGTTCTTCACCCTGTATATGCATCACAACTTCCATTGCTGCAGCAAAAATAAATAAATAAATAAAGTAAAAATCACTGGAGGAAATCTGCTGGAAGTATATAGAGACCAGGTAATCCGCAGAATCATAAAAATAGCCCTGCTTGGACCAGGTCTAGACATTCCTAGAAAATATCTGCTGGCTCCGCTCATTCTTCTTCCCCAATTTTCCCCCCTTCTGATTCTTTACATGCAGCTAAAAGAAAAAAAAATGAAAGAGAATTGCAAAAGGAACAGAAGAAGCAAGCAGTAAAAATAGCCCAATAAGTGCCTCAGCGGGATTCCTTCCGTGTCCCGTTCATCACATCAAAAGGGAAAGAAAAAACCCTTCCCCCTTTTTTTTTTATCTCAGTGGTTTTTTTTCTCATACATTTTTTCTTTTTCTCCTGGAGGGGGGGGGGGGTCGTGATTAGACAATGAATCACTCATTATGGATCCCCCCTGAAACCCTTTTCTCTGAGCCCGGCATAAATCATCTCTTCCGCCTGGCGCCATTTTTTCCCGACCCCGCCTCCAACATCATCCAGAAAATTATTGCTTCATCAGGAAGAACAGATTCTATTTCGAATCCCTTGGCTGTTTTATTTTTTATCCCCCACAAGACATCACTGGCCTGCAGACTTTTTCAATTTTCCCTGCTGGAGACATGAATTTATTTGTATCATTCGCCTGTCTTCCTATTTATACACAGATGAAATTGAGGGCTGCTGTTGAGAATATAAAAGATTAGTTGGATCCCCCCCTTGAGGGTTGTTGAAAGATCATGGACATGAACAATTACAAGACAAGCTTTCAGGGATAGTGGGTGAAACAAATTCACAGTGGGGTTTCTTCATTATAAGTTTCCACAGGGTTTCCATTTGGAAAAAAAAAATGAAACAATTTTCCATATGAGGATTTTTACAAAAGTTTGACAACAGAATCAAAAGCATATGTGAAATCATAATCACTTTGTAGCACATTCAGGGGAATATTCCTGACAAAAGGCATGAGCAGGCATTAAAATATAAATTTAAAAAAAATCATAAATCCTTTCAACTCAAAAGGACTATAAAAGTCTTGGCTGCAGTTTGTTACATATTGTGGCGGAATAATTCGGTACGTTAAAGTACCATAAATCTATGCTGGATTAATCTCGAACATTCGAGACCTTTCTCAGGTTTTCCATAGCATCAACTCGCCGCCATTTCCTTGGGAAGCTCCAGTTCAGTACTGGAAGAGAGTCCATCGAGTTTAGTCAATTGTGATTGTGTGTTTTATCTTTGTTGGTGATTGTGATTTGGGGTTTAATGAAATACATTTATCTTATTCTTTGGGATCTTGACAACAAGATCCCCAGGTGCACCCCACACCTGATTACAGTGTTATTTTATTTCGAATTCCTCGTCCTTTTGTGCCGATTCCGGCACAAAAATTGGTAGCAGAG
>CAJPEX010003573.1:0-27893 GCA_905338405.1 Notodromas monacha
CTACAACGTACCTTTCTTCTGAGGCACCCGAAGGATCCCTTGCCGTATAGTTCTGTCTGTTCTTAGTCTTTGAGTTTTGTTTACGCCTAGGAGTATAGTTCATAAATTGGAGGGAGGTTTTTATACAGAAACCTGCTGTTGGCAAATTTAATTAGTAAACGCTGATAAACTTAAAGGGTAAGCACTACAGTCTATTCTTCTAAGAAATTATTCTTTATTTCATCCAATACAAACGCTTGTTTCCCCAACTTCAAGCTTCCATACCTCAATCTCTTCTGCTGGCGGTCCCTGGATAATTTCGACTTCAATTAAGTTGCTCGACTTAATAAAAAAAAGCATGCGTCTTGCAGATGCGGACTTCTGCATGAAAAATTGGCAATCAAATCTCTGGGCTTTTGATGGAATCAAAAAGGAATATATCGTACCACAATCCTCGATTTTTCTAATAGCGGAATTTTTTATCACGCTGTTGTAAAAGTATAAAATCTATGATCTGCTGCACGCCATATACTCAATTTTAAGATGGGTCCGAGGGAAATTTCCCAGCGTTTTATGAGCATAAATAGATTAGTTCATGTATCGAAAAAGGTTTACCATCGCAATTCGTAATTTTAAATAGGGAGTACAGTAATTCTAAACCCTCTTTTCACCCCCTTGCTTAGAAATTCTAATCCCCTCGCGAACCAAGACTGATGAGCTCAATTTTACTCCCCTCTATATATAATGCCATTAAAACTTTCAAGGCATCACAATGTATAATTCATACCCACAAGGAAATCTAAAAAATTATATTGAACAGGTGAATACAGACCAATTTGAAACTTTATTCTGAGTGGAACCTTTCTGGAAAAAAGCACAGCTCATTGAAGGCTGCTGTTTTTCTTATTCCTTTTTTCTTTCTTCCACCATCCAAATCTGGTATTGACCTCAGCCTGATCTGAGGCATTTTATTGTTAAAAGATAAAGTCAATTCATCCAACTCAGTTAAATCCAAATATTTCTAGATTCAGACAAAAAAATTAAAGGTGCAGTTTGGTGCCCTTTGGTTCCCCACCTGTGGTCCCTATGCCCAGCACCAGTCTGCGGAACATTTTTGCCAGTCCACAGGAAATTTTCCTACACGTGGATAAACTGGAAATTACATAAGCTCTCTTCTATGTTAAAAAAATAAAAGAAGAGGAGCAAATACGACAATGAATTTATAAACTTGGAACTGGAATCCAATATTCTTCCCATTTTAGCATTCCTGCAGTTTTCATTTTTTTGATTGCCTTCTTGGAATGAAATATCCTTTTCCTTGTCTTTCCTCATGTTCCTTTCCAAGACATGCATGCTCACCTCAGGCACAAGCCAATATTTTGTGTGGAGTTTCCAGGTACAGTATTCACTTGGCAACTTTGCCAAATGGAAAAGTAACATGCATAATAAAAAGCAATTTGATTCTTCAAATACAATTCTTGTGCATCCTGGATATGTTTTTTGAAAAAGTGAGAGAATACTGTACAGCACATTTCTTCTGCAGCAGGTCTAAAAATTTGCAAACTGTTTTCAGGAAAATTCTCAGCTGTTGATAATTTGAGAAATTGTCCATGGTTGCTTTTGCAATAGAAATACTGTACTCAATGGTTAATGGAACTGCTGCAATGTCAGTTCAAACAGATTTATTCCCATTGTTCTAAAATGAAAATTCAGGAAGAACCCTGTTTAGTTATGTAAAATGTGTGAAAGAGAATCTTAAATTTCTCAGTGAAAAAAATCTGTGTTCTGTTACTGCATGTTTGTTAAAATGTTTGCTGATTCACACAAATATTTAGCCCTACTTCACTGGTCCACAGACACAAAAAGGTTGGGGTACACTGCACTACAGTACAGTACAGTATATCCTGCCACCTTTATTGTCATTTTTCCTGTTGCCTATACCAGTGTTCCCTGACTGGTGATCCATGGACCACCACTGGTCAGCAGAAGTTTTTTCCAGGCCACCGGGAATTTTCAGCATAACACATTTCTTAGAAGTAGGAATGAACTCTCTTATCATTATTTAAAATTTTGGAAAGACATTGGTAGTTGAAATCATTTGATGAAGAGTAGAAGTTGGCTTCTCTCCTAATAACACTTCAGACACATTTTCAACTGCTTAAATAAATTATTCAAATTTTTCATTCTGAGAAACCTTTCTCCAAGCCCACCCATTTAAGTTTTTGATGACATTCAGCATAGCTGCTTCAGAGGTGTTTAACTTAATTTTTCAAGAAGCAGAAACTTTTATATTCCTGACATGAACCCTATCAAGCAATGTTTTCAATTATGAAAAAATTTCATGAAACTTTACCTGCCCAGAAAACGTTTTTGGGAATTTGCAGGTCCACAGAAAATTTTGTGGAAACTTGCTGGTCCATGGACCCAAAAACGTTGTGGAACACTGGCCTATGCCTATATATGCAATAGGTGAATCGGAAACAACCCTCCACTGTCCAGAGGCTATTGCCTCATGCAAATTTTTCGAAAAGTTTACAGGAATTGTACATCCGAAGACAGCAATGCTAGAAGAGACTTTTTGTAGCATTGAACGCACAACAGTACAGTGCATGGGATGCAGAAGAGGCAGGGTCAGTGGCTGATGATTCCAGCCGAGTACAAGCTCGCTGACTTGAAACGAAGCAGAGCTCTGAGGCTCGTGTATAACAATGGACGCGCGCATGCGTCCGGATAAACCAACTTTAGGTTAGTGTATCCGCGTGCTCGACGCCAGAGATCCGACTGAATGTTACTTGGAACGATTGACGATGATGTGAACTTCGCGAGGAGTAATTTTCGGTCAAAAATGTTTCCGATGTCAGGATGAAACTTAGATCCTTCCATGAAGACACGCTGAGCATGTCCAGCGTTTCAAAAACGTTTTGTGTGCCGTGTTATATTGAGCCGTAGGTATTGGCGGAGTTGCGTCGAGATAACAAGTACGGTTCCATTGGGAGCATCACGTCGAATACAGGTGAATTTTTACATAATCGTTACAAATGCAGCCTTTTTGTGCACAGTATGCGTCTTTCGTGCTGGGGTTGTTGTGCAATAGTCGTGATGAAGAATATGGTGCCTGCTTCTTCGGCTTAGGTTGGCCTGCCGCGCGTTGCATATCTGTTGATGAAAGCATGTACGGTACAGTATTTGTAACGGCGGTTGCCGTTTTTGAATTTGCTCCCCCAGCTCAGTATGATTGGGCAAGTAGCAAACGGAGCAAGAATTATTTTCTGGAAGCCATTTAGGATGCCGGTTAACATGAGAACGAAACGGTTGCAGAATCTCCGCACGATTAACACAAGTTTCTGTGATTCCTACAAAACGAATCATTGATCACATTTTCCGAACTTGTAATACAGTACGGTATTTGTCTGCTGGCTTATTTAAAAAATTTCTGTCGCAAAAATGCCGTGTAATCATTCTTTTTTTTAATGCATTCTGTGCCTTTAATATGTACTTAGGTCAATATTCTCATTCCATTATTAAAAAAGCAAGTCGAAGGAATGACATTTGAGCAGAAATTCTGTTACAATGAATTTTCATGCAGGTCCCAGCAGTTCTCTCATGCGAAGTATTTTATGAAATCTTATTTCAAAACACTTATTTTACCCGTAATCTCAGAACTGTAAAGTCTACTAGTATTTTGCCCTGAAGATTTATATTAGCCAGAGAAATATTTTTCAGTTGGCAGAGAAATGGCGTAATTCAGTTTGTGCATCATCCGAAGTCGTTGAGAATGAAAAAAATTCTGCGCTTTGATGCATATAGGATATGTAGAATGTCTCTATTATTGTTCTGCTCAGAACTTACAGGTGGCACCTTCATTTGAACACAACGGGATGTTAGAATTAGTATTGCTGTATGTCAGAAAACAGACAGTTGTGAATGCATCTCCTGTCACATATTTTTTTCGGTTGATATTTGAGTAAGATCAGTACAATTTGATGAAATTTGAACCAGGATAGGTATAAATAGCAGAGGTGCACGAATTCGCTCTTCTAGCTTATATCATAGCAAACACAAATGCATCTGTTGTGGAAGCAATTTTGAATATTTAGCTCTGTCTTGATGTCTTTATGTCTAAAGCATTGTGCTTTAGTCCATGACGTTCTGGAACTGGGAATATATAGAAGTAGCTAAATTTTAATTCTATTTTTACAGCAGGTTCCTGTGTGTTTTTTGTAGCACAATTTTTTCTACTCCATTCACGAATGGTGTGAATTGTAAAAAATGAAAAATTAACCCCCTCCCTAAGAATCAATAAGCCTATCTTCCCAAAGGTTCTGGGGCAGCTTGTGAATTCCAACCCCTGTTGTGCCTAATTACAAATGCACCGCAGCACTATATATGCTATACTGCCATCACATGTTGTTTGACAACTTGTTCGGCGAGGGGCTGTGCTTATGCTCTTCTGAAATCTCGATTGTGTAGGCGGTGGTGAATCTTCTGCCCATATGTGATGAAGTTCATAGCGAGAGTTGCAGTTTGGGCCACTGCCATGATCGCCGGTGGGCTGTTGATTTACAGTTTCCTGGCACCTTCGCCCACCGTCCTGCAGACCCTGAAGAAGAAGAAGACCACGTTGGGAGATCCGCGAGGTACGTTTGCAAAACTAACACGAGTGTATTCTGCCCATGATTGGCTGCTTTCGGTGTTTCGGTTAGAAAAACTGGTTAGAAAAGGTACTGTTACTGGTTAGAAAAGGACTGGTCGAAGTTCACTGAGTTCGAGGTGATCACTGTCCTTCCCTCCTGGTGTTATTTTATTTTTTTTTAGCTGGAGAAAGCGAAGCACTCGTCAAATTAGCGATGATTTCGTGTTCTTTCTGAACGAACGAAAATCAAGTAAAACCATATTGCTGAAAAGAATAACGAATCCCGGGTTCGTTATTCTGAGGCTTTTGGTGAGGCGAAGCAAGCGTGAACGACTGCATAAGTCTTCGCACAAGCTCCTTCGTAAATTTAGGCTGTTATGAAGATATAAAGTAGGATTCCGTTACAGCGATATTTTTTTTAGATCTGATTTTGTTTGCCTTGGCAGTTCATATACAGTATCTGAAGGTGCCATGTTATAAAGATATCGTTGTAATGAACTCATTTCAGGCTGGAATGAGAGACGAAATTTTTTCATTGATCCTGTGCATCGGCCACAGGGATTATTTGATAAATGGCAGAAAATCGGAGAAAGTGAAAAGGATCGGCATCCCAAATTCGTGAGAAAAGAATGGTTTCTGTAGAGAAAAGCTGGTGTTGAAACATTCAAAACATGACATTTCTTGGAAATTCTTGAGCTCCATTTTAGAATGTATGCATTTCTTTCAAATAAATAGCATGTCAGCAAAATGCTCTGTTCTGAAAGAGCAGACAGTTAGTTATGTTTGGATAAGTTGATTCTGTAGGAAGTACAGTACAGTACTAAGTACAAAGGAAGGTTCAATGATTATTTATTTCAAAAACGTATCTTCATTTCATCAAAAATAGTGAACTTGTCAATTGTGAAAGGTCTAACTTCAAAGTATTGATTGTCCCTTTTTCACCAAGTTCCAGTCTTCGAAATGTGTTGAAAACCATGAATCTCAGAACAACAAATTGCTTGTGGCATCAAATTTTTAATCGGGTCCCTGGGAGTTCATTGTGGCAAGATTTTACTGTATATTTTCCTTAGTTTAGGACTCAAAAATGCATTCAAACCATGTTAAAATGCCTGCCAGTTAATTTTGAAAAACAAAGCTTCCCTAATACTGTACTAAAATGCCTTCCACCAAAATTATTGACAATTGAAATATGCACCTGTCAATTAATATGCCTTCTGTAGCTTACCAAGA
The DNA here is from genome assembly GCA_905338405.1 of Notodromas monacha. Classification (NCBI taxonomy): domain Eukaryota; kingdom Metazoa; phylum Arthropoda; class Ostracoda; order Podocopida; family Cyprididae; genus Notodromas; species Notodromas monacha. Next base: position 5,843 of record CAJPEX010003573.1, read on the forward strand.
AACAAGTTTCTGCAAAAGGTCTCCAATTTGCAAAAAAGCAGAAACAAAGATGATCTACAGTGAGACCTTGAGATGCAGATGTAATTGGTGCATCAAGAGTGTCCCCAAGTCAAAATGTCCCTTAGTTGAGTCTTGTTTTCCTATAGACTTACATTCTATAATTTTAATTGGTGCTTTGTGGAAGAAATATTCTTCAGAATTCCCTGAAAAATTGTGTGCAGCTTGAATTTGAATTAGTGAATACATTTTCAACTCAATAAGAATATTTGGAGCATGGAATAGTATATCTCTATACTGTACACTGAAATTTTGGAATCTACAAAAATAAGATTCACGTGAAAAAAATAGAAGTCACTCTATGCTGGAGGTAATTTTTTAATTAGCTAAATGGATGGTAATTTGGTGAGAGAAATGCCCAAGAACTTTTCTTACATCAATTTTAGGGTTTAAAATATCTGTTTCTTGTAATTTGGGCTGAAATGTATTTGCAAGTTTATCACAAAATGTCCCTATGTTGAGTCAGTGTCCTCATGTTGGGCTTTATTTATTGATTTTTTTTTGGAAAAATAAGTGTCTATGTTGAATTGTCCACAGGTCAAGGCGTCAGCATTTGGGGGTCTCACTGTATGTCTTAGTTACATTAGCTTGATACGATTCACGCATCCTAGGGTTAGTTTGATTTTTTTTCTAGAAGAATGCGAATTTTATTTCCTATTAAACAGTACATTACTCAACTTTTACACTTTATATTAGCTTTTCTGACAAACCGCCAACCCCCGTTGAACCGTCACAAATCTCAGAAACAAATGGTGGCCGCTGGGTGAGGCTTGACTGCATGTTGGAGTCTTGAAACTAAAATTACACCCGTCGATGAATGAAGAAATCCGTCCTTCTTTGGGAAAGTGGAGGAGAAGATTTCTGCCTGCTGACAGTGGGATTATCGGTGTAGCGGATATTCAATGAAGCCTCGAGAAAAGAATTGCCGAAATGCGCTTTTACTTTCATCACTCGCTGCTTGTTCCTGAACTACAGGGCGCAACATATTGAACAAACCCAGATGGGAAGTTCAATCTCGAGCTTTCCAATCAGGTAGCAGCTTTTCTACGTGCAGCACGATCTTTCTCGCCAATCGCCGTAAAAAAAAAAGAGAGAAAGAGCGTCATTTCATCGCTGGGAGAACGAGGATCGAGTGAGCATGGCGCCCTTTCCGGAAGGCTAATGACCTCTGAAAAATCTGGGCTGAGATACTCTTTTGCTGATGTAAGCCTCGCCCATTCGGCCCGTGACAGGAAATAAATTTTGTCCTCTTTCCATCATCTGCGTGCGTCACGTTGAATCTGGTACAAACGCCGTAGTATTTACTTCAGTATCTCACGCAACTTTTTTCTATGGAGAATCAAGTTCAAATAAGTGGCGCGTGGGGTGCGAATCATACAATAGGAGGGGTCTGACAGAAGTTCTCGAAAGAAAAATGCGAATTGCGAAAGATTCAGCCGAAAAACGACTATTTTTCAGAACAAAACATGGAAAAGTTATTTAGCCCTGTGTGACATATTTTGCAGAAATATTCTGCGAAAGTTCCCCTCAAGGCATTCGGCTCTTCAATCAAAAGATGAGGCACCGATCTCGCAGATGTACAGGGTGGGCCCAAAAAAAGCAAACTGATTTTTGACTTCACATAGTTCTGCAGCAAATTGAGCTTTGGCAAAAAAAATACCAAATGAAAGCTTGTTCAATTCTCTTTCAAATGGTATGAACTTGCATGGTCTCAATTGCCGTGGAATGGACACAAAAACCATTTGAATGATAACTTTCAACAACAAAAAGTTATCCGGCAACTTTTTCCACTAAGCTGCTGTTCTGGAGAGCTGTTTGTTCAATTAAAGGAAATGCATGATGCAATAATGTAACCAGCAAACGTCATGCGGTCTTGGAGAGCCTGTACATGTTCCAAAATGCAGACAAAAGGGGTGAAAAGGGGGAAGGAAATTGGCAAGATAGACAATCGGCTGCTGGGGGCTGCTGGCCTTGACACACTGCATGCAAAAAAAATTTTCCTGGATGACTGGATTCCAAAAACTGATCTTAGGTAGAAATGATTTTGAATTAAACTGATTGCCTGGACTGATTTTTTAATTCAAGTTGAGTTTCCCTCAAAATCAGTTGGAGTTTCACTCAAGTTTAGTGAAAATCAGCTTGAGTTCAACCAAAACTCAGCTTGAGTTCAATTGAAACTCAGGTTGACTTGAATTGAAAATCAACTTCAATTAAAGTGATTTTGAGTTTCACTCCAAATCAGTTTAATTAAAATTAATTTTCATTCAAGATCAGTTTCTGCAATCCAGTCATCCAAAAAAAGTGCATGCAGTGGGTCACAGGCAGCCAAAAGGTGCAGGCACAACAGGAGCTCTGCAGCATCCTATCTTGCCAATTTCCTTTTCCCTTTCCACCCCCTCTGTCTGAATTTTGGGAACATGTGCAGGCTCTCCAAAACAGCATGATGCTTGCTGGTTACATTATTCCATCATACATTTCCTTTACTGGTGCAAACAGCTCTCCAGAACAGCAGCTTTGTGGAAAACGTTGCCTGACAATTTCTTTTCTCAAGTTTTCATTCAAATGGTTTTGTGACCATTCTGTGGAACTTGGGACTGTAAATGCATATACCATTTGAAAGAGAATTGAACAAGCTTTCATTTGGTGTTGTTTTCATTGCCATAGCCCAACTTGCTGCTGAGCAATTTCAAGTGAAAAATCAGTTCACTTTTTTGGTCCACACTGTGTATATTTTTTTTGCGTAGCCCAGATTCCTGTTTTGAATTCTTTGAATCTACATCGTACTGATTTCAGGGATTACCTCAATAAGTCGTCCAAGGTCATTCCGCCATTTTCATCAAAAGCCGCCACTTGGGATGAGAATGTGGCCGCTGTTGCTGGCTTCCTTTAAGAAGACCTGAAGGCAGCCCTTGGAATTAGTGCCAACATGAGTTTGAGATTTTTGAAGGAGAAGCTGGGCTACAGAAAAAAAATGTGCGAGGTTCGAGTACAGACCAGAAAGCTATCCCAGTCACTCCCCAACAAAAAACTCCTGCAAAATACATGGAACAGGGCTGCTTTTTTTTTCTTGCGCCGAAGATCGTTCTTCTGAACACTACTTGTTTTTCCGCTCAAACCTCTGCCGTTTCAATTTCATTCCATGAATTTATCAGATACCCCTTGTACACCTTTTTCTGCAAATTTTGTAAATCGTGGATGCGCGTCTAATCTGAACGACCTTAGGTGAAGTGTAAAGAAATACCTTCTTAAATCCTAGATCCATAGAATGAGTAAAAAATGAGTAAATTTAGGCTCAAATGAAATGTACGAATGATAATTTGAAACAAAACCGAATGCAGAATAATTAGTGTACATATACATTTTAGTGGTCTAAATACAGTATAAAAGTTGGTGTTTATTTTATAAAATCATATTTTATTAAATAAATCGGTTTTTGTTTAGTCTTCCACGGGGATTGAATTTTTTGAAAAGAATGTCTCGGGAGGAGAGCTTTTCGAATGAAAGCAAAAAATATTTTCCTGTACTGATGAAAAACTGTCCCTGCAGCCTTTCAAAAATGGGACCCTGCTATCTGAGAACGGGCGTGTGCTGCTCTTTTGAGGGTCTTTCCATTTGAAAGGCTTGCTGGGACCTGGCGTAGATGGAACTCAGGTCATTTGGAAGTGGGTCATCTTCTTTAAAAAAAAAAAACCCATCATTTATTGATCCAAATGTCTTTCAGCAACAGTCCACAATCATTCCGTGACGGTTCTTTGCTTTTTTTTGCACAACTGGAAAAGCATTCATTAGGACCCTTGGTTAACAACCTTTTGCAATCTGAGTGCAAATATTTTATCTTTGCACTGTTGTGCGAATTCCTTCCTCCTGACTTTTTAATATGTGTGATATTTTAATCTAATTTTTTTTTATTTCAGCCAATCTATTGATGTGCTCTTCTGTGACAATTATTTGCTTTTCTGTTTTTGGTTTTGTTCACTGCAACCATGTGTGCTTATTTATCTGACAGTCAAACAGTTTTTGTTTTAATTGTCTTCCCCAAAAATTTGCAGAATATTTGTGGAAATTGTGTTATGAATTTGGGCAAAAACTGTGACTCAAGTTTTAAAAAAAGTGTGCAGGCCTTTGAATAAGAACTGCATAAATGCCGAACATCCAGACTTCAAAAATGTAACAATTTTCGATTTTCTTCTAGTAAATTTTTCTGTCTTCCAAACAATATCTCTGCAGCATTAAGAGTCATTTGTTTCACACTGATTGCCAAGAGCAGATTTCATGTTCCTTTGTGGGTGTCAATTCTTTGAAAATGTTCTGGATCTTTAAAATCTCCCAGCCAATTGATCTGCTTTGATTTTTTTTCCTTCAAAATGTTCAGCAGTGTTGATTTGTTCAAGAGTCTATATGGCCAGACTTGCAACCCTATCTTGACTCATAACAAAAACCACTCAATACCAGCTCAATATTGTGATGGAGATTTAACCAGGCCTTCCTCAATGAAATTCACTTTCATTTTTTCACTGCCAGAAGCCCTCTAGAACTGCTGACTTTTGTACAAAGTTTTGTACACATTTGGGTAGAAGAGAATTTCTTTGTTTAGTGAAATGAATGCCATATCTGATTGTCTCATGAATGCTAAGAATGAACAAAAAAGCCCAGAAAAGCAAAGAATTAACAAGCAGAAAATCATAGGTATAATTTTCAAATCATACAGCATTTTAAAGGAAGGTCCCAAATGGTTTTAGAGGAAAGGAGTACCTCTCCTTGGACTCATTCAAGTTCCAAATGAATCAGTCAAGCAAACCAAACTTATCAGATAGACATACTGTATATGGCTTGCAAAACATTTGAAAGAGTTTGCAATTTAATTGAGGAAACTGGTGGTGCGCCATGGTTTGAGCTCAACCAATGAGAGATGTGATAATGCAGCTTTAGTAAGAAGCTGTGGGCAAAGGCAATTTCAAGAACTTTTTACTTTTGTTCGAATGTAAGATAGGTCAAATTTATATTTTATTGTGGCATTAACAAACAGAAAAAATCATTTGCAGGTGACATGTATCCTCTGATATGTGTTTCTCTGGATGTGAAGTTCTGTTAGCATTGCGTTCATCATGCGCTACTTCCCCCGACACTACAAAGACATTCTGGGCTGGTACAAGATGCAACAGATACTCATTCTGAATATATTTCTAATCCTGAATTTTTTAAATTCAATTTTATGTTGGGTCCACAGAATGGATTAAATTCTTCCCTGTTGAAGTCTATGGAAAAATCGAATTTGGTCAAGAAACTTTTGTCCGGAACCAATTGAGATATTGAAGCAACGTGCATGGACCTGGAGAACAATTATTGTTCGGAAAAAGCACATTCTTTGGCAAAATTTAAAGAAATGCAGACTGGTTTGACATGTTTGTCAAAACATTTTTGCAAAAGTCACCCTTGAGGCTTTCTGCTCTTCAGTCTTCACACCAAAGATGAGATGCCCATCTCCCACATTTTTTTTTGCGTCCCCAGCATTCCCTCTGGAATTCCTAAAAATTGACCTGCTGTTAACTCCAAGGGTTACCGCCATTAATTGACTATTAATTCCGCCATTGCCATCAACCGCTGCCATTTCAGATGCGTATGTGGCGGCTGTTGAAGAAAATGTCAGAATTACTTGGAGGCTTGTTACTTGTTGGAGTTCATGACGTGTCAATTTGATGAGTTCTAAAGGAGAAGCTGGGATATGCAATATGTATCTGCTGACTTTAGCAACAGCAAAAATTTCAAACAGGCATGCATTATTTTCTTATGCCCATGACTTTTTTTCAACAATACAGTGAGACCCCAAGATGCGGACATAATTGGTGCATCAACAGTGTCCCCAAGTCAAAATTCCCCTTAGTCGAGTCTAATTTTCCCTTAGACTTACATTATATAATCTTCAATTGGTTTTTCATGTACAAAATACTCAACATGATTCCATTAAAATAAAAATTGTCTCCCAATTTAAACTGATTCCAATGAATATATTTCAACAACATGTGGGCATTTGGGGAATTGAATACTGATACCTCTCTACAAGGCATAGAAATGTTGGCATTATCTGGAAAAATAACATTCAAGTGAAATAGAGAGACGGAAGTCTCTCTATGCTGGAGGTTTTTTTTTCAATTAGCTAAATGGATGGTAAATTCGTGAGAGAAATGCTCAAGAACTTTTCTTGCATCAATTTGAGGGTTGGAATACTTGGAATTGGAAATATCTTTTTCTTGTAATTAGGCCTGAAATTCATTTGCAATTTCATCTCAAAATGTCCCTATGTTGAGTCAGTGTCCTCATGTTGGGCCTTTTTTTATTAAATTTTTTGAGAAAATAAGTGTCCTTATGTCTTATTGTCCTCATGTCGAGGTGTCCGCATGTCGGGGTCTCCCTTTACTTATTTTCACTCAATCATGTGCCATTTGAGTTTCTACTGCCAGAACTAGCTATTTTTAGACCCCTCGAATAAAGCGCGGGGATTTATATCTTCGGGAGGGTTTCGTTTCCCGGTGGATGAAGCCCTATGTGATTGAAGGTTGCCAAGCAGGGAGTGTGTCTCGAGTTGATGGCGGTGGTTATTTGTAGACCCGGCAGCGTTGCTCCAGCCGCTGATTGCCAGGAACAACGTGGTGCTGATGGACGGTGTTCCGATGATGGCCGGCATGGCCGAAGAGTATTTGGAAGTGAAGCGGAAGCGGGCCCTGGAGCGACGACGTCCGGCCAACGCGACGGAGATCCGGAAAGCCCTGGACGTGCTGCACCAGTCCTTGTCCAAGACGTCTTCTTTGCCCCGAGTCCAGCAGCAGCCAAAGAAAGTCATCATCGTGTCCACCTGGCGCAGTGGGTCCACGTTCCTGGGCCAGGTGCTGGCCAGTCACCCCGGGGTTTTCTATCACTACGAGCCCTTCAGCTACCTGGGAGTGAAGCGGATTCGCGACGAGGACTCGTCCGCGTTGCGAGTCATCGACGATCTCTTCCGCTGCGGCTTCGATCGCCACAAGGAGTACATGAACTACACCAGGACCTTCCCCGAAGACATGCTGGGCCACAATGTCCACGTGTGGTCCGCGTGCCGGGACTCGGGGGCCGTGAATGTCTGCTGGAATGAGACCTTCCTCACGCAGGCGTGCCGCAAGTTCCCGGTCCAGGTGAGGAACTCTTCTCATGTTTGATTTGCAGTATTGGACACGGATAACTCGGGAATGTGCGCGAGTATACCCAGTGAAAATCCAGTTCTACCCGCATGCGCTCTCAAAGCACTCAGCGAATTTTCTCACACAGCTAAAGGAAGTGGCAGACCTATTGGGCAAATGAACACCTGCCTCCAAGTTCAGCAACCTTTTCAACTCATTCAAGAAGACATTCAAGCCCCACAATATCACCATTTTCATTTTTCCAAGTTTCAACCTGTGAAATTCTAAACCTCCCTAAGTCTAATTGTTTTGCAGGTCCATTGAAGTTTGACTTAGAGAGGTTCCAATGTCCATTGATGTTTCCATTCTTCCGAAACATAATGAAGGGTGAAGAGTTTTTTTTTTTGTACCCTCCTGCGAATTCATCCTTCGATTTAATTTCCTCCTTTTACTCAGTGCTTAAATATCAGGCAGCCCATGATTCTACCTCATCACGAAAAGTGAATTAAAGTACCGTATTTATTCTCTTCTAGGAATTCTCAAAAAATCATCCGTTTTGCGCGGTGATGGTGATGGTGCCTTGTCAAACGAAGGTGCAGGGATTTCTTCAACCGCCAACTTTTCTATAGGCAAGATTTTAGTCCCAAAAATTATTTTCCCGTACGCGGAAGGGTTGAAACCATTAATTTATTTCTGAAATTGAAACAAAAATCTACAAAAATATCGGAATATGTTTAGGTGCCGTATTATAGTTATTTAGTATTCCTTTTTGTTCGAAAACGTATAAACGAATTTTTATACAGTACACAGTAAAATTCCGTTAAAACGAGTTTCACTGTAATGCATTTTTTGGCTTCTGTGGATCAATTTCTTTCTTTAGGGACCATGTTTTGGAAGTGTTGTGTTATAATATAACAAACTGATTTTCCTCCATCATCTCAGTATAATTAATGTTTGCCTTGATGATATGTGCGTGAGCCATGGCAATTCTTACTGATCGGCACAATATTGTGCCTATGAATATGGAAAACCCCCAACTTGTGCGTACAGGAATTGAAAAACCTTCGAATCATAGAACTGCCAATCTTCATGCATTGAAAATTTAGCATCGCTGGATGTATGAAGCTCTAATGAAATTGTTTTTACCTTTATTTCCAAATTTATAAGTGGCTAATTTTTTTGGAAGAAAAGTATTCATGGAAGGATTCTGCTCCATTTTCATGCACGGAGCAAACAAACTTTTAATTAATAAATGCTCTTGAGCATTCATTTTCTTTTGATGGCCTTACTTCAGTAATATTTGTGTATTTTTTGAAATTTAAGAAAGTTAAGGTCTGAAACCTGAAGTGTATTTCACATTTTTTATATCCTCGGTTTTTTCTATATTTTGAAATGATGGCAATTCTTCATATATGAATTTTGAAAGTACTGTACTATACTTCATAATAGCATCCATTACCTGTTTCCCATACATTTTCACTCATGCGTGCTCAAAGAGGAAAGAGCCATGCATCTCGTTTTAACGAATTTTGCGTCTTGAAAAATGTTTTCTCAGTTCACTTACGGGAGTTTATTGTAGCGAGATTAGAGTGTACTGTATTTTCTGCACAATCTACAGAACTGTTCCGGGATGTTGAGCTTTCTCTATTGAGGAAGAATTATGGCTATTTTCAAGGTACAATGCTAGATAGACAGTATAGAGCCAATTGAAATCATTCCTGTAATTTCTACATGGAAGGGGTAAAAAGTGATTCAGCTATAACGAGAGTAACAATCTTTTCTCTCATTAAGATTGGTTCAAGTTCGTTTGGCCAAAAAAAACCAGCAGTTTACTGTGTTCTTATCATCGTGACCGTGCTCGCTAATACAGGTGGATTCTGTCAGGAAAGAAACTCAGGAGATCAGAAAAGAATTCGTTGTGGAGAACCCGTATATACTGTATATTGTATAACATGCCGAGGGAACCCAAATGATGGGACCACAAAACAGATTCACTTTGTAGAGAATATAGTTATAGACAAAAAGATCGTGGCATTACAGTATATTGAGATCGCGAGTCCACCTTTTTGGCTGAATAAGTGCATGGAACCTGGAATGGAAACGCGGTGTATTAATTGCTGCTGAATTGAGTGTTATGCATGCTAGAAACGGTTACTCGTCTGTATTCAATACCGCCGTTTGTTTTATATAACCAGCGATCACGTACTGATTCGCAGGTGATGAAACTGGTTCGCGTTGGCCTGCACATGATGGAAGAGGTGCTGTCTCGGCGACAAACGGAGGCGAAAATAATCTTCCTGGCTCGGGACCCGCGGGCAATTTATCATTCCCGCGTATCGTCCGTGCATTGGTGCAGAAAATCCCAAGATTGCTTCGACCCTCGGAGATTCTGCGTGGACCTCTCCGCCGACCTCCTGGCCTCGGAATCCATCCAGCGGACTTTCCCGGGGAAATTGCTCCGGGTTCGCTACGAGGACCTCGTCCGAGACTCGTCGGGTGCGATGAAATCTCTGTTCCAGTTCCTGGGCTTGTCCTACACGCCCGCCATCCAGGCCTTGGTTTACAATTTGACGCACACGAACGAAGATGCCCCGTGGAGCGTGCGGAGGAACGCGTCGGAGCGAGTGGATTTGTGGAAGACCAAGCTGGGGGAAGACCGACTGCGGAGAGTTCAAATGTTGTGCAAGAAGAGTCTCGAAATGTTGGATTACCCTCTCATCGACCTGTGATAGATAACGTCATCCACTATAACGCGCCAAATAAGTCGGTCGTTCCGTATATGCATGCAGTCGATCGTCGCCATTTCACGTATTGGTGATTATACAGTATTGCCTATCATCTGTGTATGATGACGATGCTGATGGCAATGGCAGCACGGACATCACCCGCCGCAGTTACCACTGTTTTCTCTTCGGCGAGCGTTATTGTTTTACTGTTGATATCCTTGTATTGTATTTTATATTTTTTCTCACTGTATTTCCACGCGTTGTCATTGCGCTGCTGATCATTCAAATTGGACATATATGGTGCTGATGGGAGGGAAGATGATGCTGATCACCGATGAGCGAACTCAACATAGGCGTGAATAATGAGGGAACAGCAGAATCTCCGCGCGGTTCGTTCAGTGGGCGAGATTTGGTGTGCGGAAATCTCCCCGAGTGGGGAGTGATTTTTGCTGTGACCATACCATGCAGAGGTGCACACCACCTTCACAACTGGTGCATATGGGATATTCTGGGTTACAGGAGTGCACCTCCTGTAGATGAAATTCTGCTACCATCCCAGGGTTACACTTGGTGCACAAGTGTGGCGGGTCACACAAGTGCACCAACTGTAACCTTGTTGTGACTTCATCAATTACAAGTGTAACCCTGAGTAACCTTAAGCTGGCTTTACAACTGTAACCCAGAGTATCCCAGATGTGCACCAACAGTGCACTTCTTGTGCTGCCTTTGTAACCCTGTTGTGACTCCTTTATAACTTGCATAGGAGTGCTGCTGTAACCCTGGAATTATCCTGAATGCAATAAAAATTTCCCTGATCAATTATGTCCTCAGCAAAATGCATCAAATAATTTTTCAATTGCTGGGAAAATGCAAAAAATTATTTTCAATTTGTTTGCATATTTTGCCCTTCTTCAAGTACCACATGAGTACTGATATGCTTCTGGGTTAGTACCTGCAGGTATTTGAGGAAACTTCATCATGTGCATACCTGTTAGATATTCCAGACCTGAGCTATATTTTTCCTGTCTTGGCCTGGATTTCAACCGGGGTCATCTTTGTGGTGTGCAGTAGCTATACTAACTAGACGAATCTACCTTCTCATATTTTCAGGAGGGAATCTGCAGTGATATTTCAATGTTCTTAAACAATGCTCCAATTAACATTTGTTTAAATGGATCGAGCATTGTTTAAGTTGATGTACAAATGGAGGGTTCCATCTAGTGCATCAATTTCTTGCATAAACAGTACTGTACTGTATAGCTTTATTCATAGCGAGAGTGACATTGTTTATAGTGAAAATATCTCATTACAATAACATAGTACACGGAATAAAAATCTTGTTATAACAATTATTTTGTTCATTATTATGATGAGAATCATGTTCATTATGATGAGAATCCTCTTGATTCTAATCATTTTCATTACAAATTACAATGATGATCATGTTCATTGAAATGAGAATATATTCCCATTATGACAAAAATTTGGTATAATGAAATATTTGTTATAAAAAAAATTTATGATGAAAATCAAACGAAGCAAAAATCAATTCTTCATTGTAAACAAAGTTTGTTATAACAAAATTCTTTTGAACAGAATATTAGTTGCAACAAAAATCTTTAAAACAAATAATCTGTTATAACAAATTTTTGTTCTGGTATAACAAATTTTTGTTCTGTTATAACAAAAATTATACAACATAATTTCTATATATAATTATATAACAAAATTCTTCATAACAAATGATCTGATATAACAAACTTTTGTTCTTTTATAACAAATTTCTTCTATTACAAAAGTTTTGTTGTAACCAAACAAAAATTAATTATAATGAAAACTGGTTATAACAAAAATTTGTTGTAACAAAATTTCTTTTACAACAAAAATTTGTTACTTTTTGTTATAACAATGTAACAGCAATTTCTTATAACCAAGCAAAAATTGATTGAAACAAAAATTCGTTATAATGAAAATTTGTTGTAAAAATAATGCGTTATAACAAAATTTCTTTCAGAACGAAAATTTGTTACTTTTTGTTATAACAACGTAATAACCAAACAAAAATTTGTTATAACAAAACTTCGGTATAACAAAATTTCTTTTACAATGAAATTTTTTTTTTGGTATAACAAATTTCTGTTTAGTTATAACAAATTGCTGTTTGTGGGAGATTCCGGAGATGGGAAACCACATTATTGCTCTTCGGCTGTCGTTTTGACGCTGTCTGCTTAGGTAAGGTATTGCGATGTGGTCCATTTTGATGATGAATGGATGTCCCCATAGATAGGATTTGAATTGATTGACTCCATAAAAAACAGCAAATATTTCTCGGTCTGTGTTAGGATAATTCTTCTCTGCAGGATTAAGTGTCATGGATGCACAGCTGATTAAAACTTCTTTTTTGTTGAGTTTTTGAGTTAGAATGGCTCCCACTGCCAATGCAGATGCATCGGTGGTAAGAATGAATTCTTGTTGGACATCCGGAAATGATAAAACTGGAGCTGTCAGCATACAGTTTTGAAGGTCTTGCATGGCTTCTTGTTGATTTATGCCCCATTGGAATGGCGTATATCCTTTTGCAATAAATCATAGAAGGGTCTAGCCCTTGTAGCAAAATCTTGAATGTATGCTCAAAAGTATCCAACTAGTCCCAGGAAAGCTTGTATCCCTTTGATATCCTTGGGTATAGGGAAATGTTGGATTGATTTTACTTTCTCGGGATTTAGTTTTATTCCTTCTTGGCTGATTAGGAAGCCAAGATATTTGATTTGGGTTCGAAAAAGTTGGCATTTGCTGAATTTCACTTTTAACCCAGCTTTTTCCAGTCGTTGTAATATGTCTGTGAGGTGTGAAAAATGATGTTTTTTGTCTTTGGAATATATCACTATATTGTTGTCATAAATTAGTTAATTTAGATCTTTTACAATCTTTTAAATCCAGATGTCTCTAGATCCTCCAATTGTATAACTTACCGTCGCAAGTTATGTTTAAACTAATTTCAACAATTCCTTGAGAGAAGATTTCTTGATCCTTGTTACCAGGCAAAGTAAATTCAACTCCTCTTTTATCAAAATAGGTGAGTGAGCTTTATTTCGTGTTCAACAGCAAAGATACTATACTCTAACAAACTTCGGACAGCAATGAGCGAGCAATCAACAGAGAACAGGCAACTATATAGATTTGCTCAGGTAAGGTTGGGCAAGAGTGGTCAGACCCGGATCTGACCTCATTCTAGGTGAGGTTGCGTAACCTTGTGGCGCGTGACTCGCAAGAGATCACGCGGCAAAACCGTGAGCCAGACGACGTGACTTTATTTGGAGCATCGTCTGCTAGGTGAAAGGGAACGCAGCAAAGTTATTGATGACAAATTCTCCACGGAAAAAAAAAAAAAAATAAGTCCTCTTATTTTCCCACATGCCAAGGCATGTTTTTTGGCACCAGATTCCTTCATCACCCTCATTTGAGGTGTGCAGGAATTCATACAGATCTACTTGACTGTAAACAGTCGAAGAATTATCCATATGTAGGAACCTGCCTCGTNCATACAGATCTACTTGACTGTAAACAGTCGAAGAATTATCCATATGTAGGAACCTGCCTCGTAGAGTACAGTCCAGTTCCTTTCAGAGAACCAATTGGTCAGTTCTTCACTTTTTTCTGGTGATTTCTTTTTGATAAGGACTATTATTTTAAGTCCTACCAAGATTTGTCTGAATGTGGTTTTGCATTCCCTTAATTTTAAGAATTCGCTTCCAAATAAATTCGCGCTCAGTCTTTTTTGTTAATTAAGTTTGCAAAAAGTAAAATAAAACAAAGTAAGTCAACGATAAAGTGAACACATCAAGTCAATCAACAAAAATGTTTTGATTCGCAAAGTTTTTGCTTTCGGCCTGCGCGGTTTTTGTGTTTGATGATAATTGTGTCAACGTGGGCCAAAAGTACTATTGCAAAGATGTTTGCAAGGCAAGGCATTCTTCATATTACGACGACAAGGTGATCTTTGTTGGTCGCGTTTTGGACTTGAAATGCGTCTCCATGCGTCATTTGAAGATTGTTGGGTTCCTTTCTGAAAGGTAGGAACAATAACTTTAGTGTTGAAAATTTTCAGAAGGTAACCTTAACAACTCAAGTTTGGTGTAGAGGAACAATGACAGAGTATCTTCAGTCTGTCATCAATCCTTTGTGGCTTGGTCAGGACATGGAGAAAGAGACGGTTACTAGTACAAGTACCAGTACTGTTATTTCCTCCTCGTCCTCAAAAAGTAAGTCTTTAGTATTTTTGATTTAATCATCCAATAGTAGAAATATCTCTTGTTCAACCTAGAATCTGTGACTACAACCTTTGCACTGGATTCCACAACAATTGAATCTTTGGTTGTTTTGGAGTTCAGCACCAAGACTTCCATTTCTTCGTCTTCTGAGCAGACAACAGTTCCATCCAAGGGGATCTTTATCCCTGGTTGAGTTGATGATGTTCCACTGGAGGTGGAAATGCAATTGCCTATGGAAAAGCTAGGAAAATCTAATAATTCTTATGGATTACAAAAACATTCCTGGCTTTTCTATTTGCTAATTGGCATGAGCATCTTCACTTTTCTGTTGCTGATCATCCTTTTGGTTTTGATCTAAATGAAATATAAACCTGTAAGTTCTATTGAATCTTTTGGAATTTTTTCTTTTTTGTAACATTCTGCTTTTGCTGATTAGACTAGAGCATTGGCTACTTCAGTCGAGGATGCTGTAAGAATGGTCAATCCATTTTTTGATGACTCGGAAATCATTGCTGCTGGTGTTCAACCAGTTTTGTTTGGTGAGGCTTCAGAAATGGCTGAGAGAAGTCGAACTTTTGCTTCTGTCCGTCCTTTGCAAATTAAACTTTTGAGTGAGTTTCAGGAATTTAGTTTTTCTGTACAATATTCTAATGCATTCTATATTTACAGAATATCAAGAGCTGCAGGAGGTTCCCTTGTCTACAACAGTTCAAGAGTCAAACACAGAAGAGTCAAAGTGTTAGAACATTCAATGGGTTAACACGGATCGTTTCCACGGGAAATCAAACCGCTTTGTCAAAGGATTTTGTCAATAGTGCAATTTTTTGTCGCTGGCTTTATTTTGTGGCATTCGTTGCTGATTTTATGCCAAATAAAATTGCTTTGCTTTTTCAACTTCTGGTCTTTTACTTTTTATTTTATTGTCATAATCCCGGTTCTGGGATTCAATTGTAAACGGGGATATTGAGGCCTATTAGGGGCCATTCTGGAGGGCAACAGTTCTATTGTAGTATTTTCTAGGGCATTCATGTCCCTTTGTCTTCTTCTTCTTATAATGTATCTAAGTTTTGCATAACATAAATACATTATACACGAAAGGATAATTACAAGAAGAGTAATTGAAACAATTAAGTAAATATATCCGTGATCTCGAAAGTGTATCTGGAGATCACTGATATCTTCATTTATTTTTCTCTTAATGTCTGGGGGTAATACTTCTTCCACTGCATTTATTTCAACACAATCTAGTTTAGGTATAAGAGTTTTAAATGGTCCATTGACCATAGTATATCGACAATTTGGTTTAAATTGAAGTATACCTGAATATGGTAATACATACGAGTTTTCCTTAGCAGGTATTTTGTCATCATCAGAGCCAGCACAATATTTTGTGACTCTCCCTTTGTCAGCATCCACGTAGGCAAACTTGTCTTGATCGAGTTTTACAACCTTGTCTTTTGGAGCTTCTATCTCCAACATTTCACAAGAGTTTTTGATTTCTTCCTTGTTCAATCCTCGTTGGACGTTTTGTAAGCAACTCACTGCTTTTACAGTAGGCGTATGTTGCCATCTGCATATTCAACATCCAGAGTATCCTATACTTTTCAGACAAGTGGGCAATTCATTAGTATTTATCCCATATAAATTTGTTCCTTGTTGCAGCATGTAAGTATGCGGGATTCTGGCTTGATACCATTTAGGAGTCCCAAGATATTTTTCTTTTGCTTTCGACATTACGTGCACACGGAATAAACCGTATTTTTCTGCAGGTCTTATTACTGGAACAATTGTAATTATATGTATTTTGCAGGGACCTAATTTTTGTCCTGAGGGTCCAGAACATCCAATAAAATTACTAGTGGTTAATGGATTAGACTGAATAATTGCCATCATTTCTGCGGCAGAGGATCCAATTAAAGAGGCTCTATGTTCTGTAGTTAATATAGTAGATATAGTGGCATGCACTGTATCATAATTATAGAGATAGGTAGGAAATTGGTATTTCATGATAGCCTCTATATCATGTATAAGAAAAGATTCAATATCCACAATGTGGCTGAACTCGGATCCTAAAGTTATCAATCTCATCCAAAATCCTACAGTATCATTATTTGCGGTTTGCAGATCTTCTATAAGACTTTTGATACTGGTAAATAGATCTTCCTGCCCTAAATTAATCCTGAGGAAGTCAGTTGGGTAAATGTTAACCCATTTATTTTTTATTTGAACATCTTGGACGTGTACAATATTTCTTCTAAGTATGGGTATTATATTTAAGTGAGCCATGTCACTGGGAAGCACCATACTTGCATTTCTAACTTTTGCTTCCAAACTTTCAGTGACCACTTCTAAATAATGGGCTTTGTGATTTATCACGTCCATGGAAATACAGTTCGCAAATCTTCTATAAGACTTTTGATACTGGTAAATAAATCTTCCTGTCCTAAATTAATTCTAAGGAAGTCAGTTGGGTAAATGTTAACCCGTTTGTTTTTTATTTGAATATCTTGGACGTGTACAATATTTCTTCTAAGTATGGGTATTATATTTAAGTGAGCGATGTCACTGGGAAGCACAATGTTTGCATTTCTAACTTTTGCTTCCAAACTTTCAGTGACCACTTCTAAATAATGGGCTTTGTGATTTATCACGTCCATGGAAATATTCATTAGTTTACTAAGAGTAGCATTGGTTCCTTTCAATGCTGTTCTTAACTCCTTGAAATATTTTCGGGCAGACGTTTGAACTTCGTCAATTCTTTCCATTATACTTCCCACATCTAACGTAGACTCTAGAGTCCAGAAATTATTTGGGATGCATATGGAATATAATTCTTCTACGGTTACACCTACATCTCCAGGAAAAGTTCTAATTGGAGATAGTTTATCTAATCTGTTACTATTTGAATCAATTCCCTTATCATTAGGGATCTCTTCAATTATTAGCGAAGAGTTTGCGGGAAACACTAAAAATATCACGAAGACAATTCTTAGTGAGAAATGCATTGCTCAACACCGAGGTTGGCCAAGAACTGGTCATACCAAGGTTGAAACTTGTTAAGTAGAACTGCTCAACTTCCTCCTTTTTGGGGAGGGAGTTCTCTTTCCTTCTTGTCTGGTTCGAAAAGGAAGTATCTTATCCAAGTCCAGACCAGACAGCAATCTCGATTGAGGTTGTAGACGTTTTACCTTGACGATGGGCTCGGCTTCTTTCTTCTTTTTCCTTTTCGTAATCATGTCTTTTGTGGCCTCCAAAGGGTCACGCCTCGCTTCAGGCAGCCTTGACTGTCGCGGCGTGCTTGCCGCGCCAGGTTGCGTCATCATGGTTTCTGACATTGTGGGGAGTGTTTCCTCATTGGCGGCCATGATGGTTTCCTCAGCTGCTGTTGCGCCAGGAGAAAGAAACTTTCCTATTTCGTCAGTTACATCAGAAAACAATTCTGTTAATCTTTCTCGCAACGAAGGAGATCCCTGCTGTTCGATTATCGTTCTGTTGGGATCAAATGGGGAGTGATAAATAGATGACCTTCCAGAAGTAGCACTACTAGGTACTGATTTAAATACTTCAGTTCTAGGAGGAGTTGCTGGAAAAAGAAGGTCAGCTTGACTTGGGTTGACGATATAATCATCAGACTTATCCAAGACTTGGCTGGTGGTTTCTACTTCTTCCACTTCTTCTTCAGCATCTGTTTCTTCATCCGTATCAGCTTCTGGGGTAACGGTTGGTTTGCTAGGAGGTTTTGGAGCTGGAAACAGTTTCTGCTCAATTAAAGAAAAGTCATCATTAACATCCACAATATCAACTTCGTTTTTGTCCTCTGAATTTTGAGGGGACGGTGCAGGAGAAATGGGTCGAATGTTGTAAGGTCGAACATAACTCGTATGGACAACATCAGTCCATTCGGGATGAGCATCGTCTCGAATCCGTATTACCGCTTGATTAATTACTTCTAATACAGTATACGGACCCTTGAACTTTGCACTCCACTTTTTTCCCACATAAGACAATGAATGTTGTCTTAACCAAACCTTGTCTCCTTTTTCGTATTGAGTCCCTTTTCTATGCACATTTAATCTTTCTAGATAGGATGCTTGTCCCTTTCTAATAGCTAGTTGTGCCTTGTTTCTTAAAGACTCTAATTCTTCCCTTTTAACATCATAATATTCCCGGATACTTTGAAATTGACTGGCATCATTTGGTCCCGAAAGCCAATTCCTTCTGGGCTTTATTCCTGTAACGATTTCGAATGGCGATGCCTGCAAAGCTTCATGCTTTGTTGAATTATGTACCCACGCAGCTAGTTTCAACAATTCATCCCATGTGCTGCGGTTCTCTGGGTCCAAATATAAGGCAAAATATTCATGTAATTCTCTATGAGCTTGTTCATTTTGCCCGTTTCCTTGTGGTCTATACGCGGTTGTTGTATTCGCGCGAGCTCCCAGGAAATTTGCCATTTCCTTAAATACATTACTCAGGAAATTGGTCCCCCTATCCGTCAAAATTCTCTTGGGGGCCCCAAATAAACAAACCCAGTCTGTGAGGAATAATCTTGCTGTGGCTTGAGCCGTTGCTTCTCGCATCGGGGAAAATACTATCCACTTGGACAGCCTATCTTGCATTACTAGAATATATCTATTTCCCTGCTGGCTATTTGGTACTGGTCCCACCACATCAATACTTACGTCCTCGAAACATTGCTTTGGAATCCCAGTACTTAGATAAGGAGTTCTATGGGCATAAGCTTTGGTCTTTTGGCATATTTTGCACATTTTTATGTAGCTTGCAACATCTTTCTCTAAATTTGGCCAGGTGAATTCCTCCCGTAGGGAAAATACTGTTTTATCGATCCCACTGTGCCCCATCGCTGGAGGGTCCTGAAACGATGCTACCAGTTTCTCTCTAAGTTTGGGGGGAACCCATATTCTTGTGCCCTTTTCCGTATCTTTGTACAATATTCCATTTTCTATACGGAAATCATTTCCAAAAGGCAATTGATTTTTTATTGCCATAGTCTCTCTTTGTATCAATCCTCTCGACACATAGGGAATTAGATCAGTCCCTTGCAGCGTTGGTGACAAATAGGCACAAATTCTTTTCTGATGCTGCTGTGCAGGAGGGAATCTACTAAGGGCATAAGGGAATTAGATCAGTCCCTTGCAGCGTTGGTGACAAATAGGCACAAATTCTTTTCTGATGCTGCTGTGCAGGAGGGAATCTACTAAGGGCATTGGCATGAGGGATTGATAGTCCCTTTCTGTACTCTACCCTATAATCGTACTCGTTCAATTTCATAAACCAGGTGATAGCGCGACTGCTATCACTTTGACGTTGCCTGCTTAAATAGGGGATCGCGATATGATCAGTCCTGATCACAAATTTGTGCCCCCACAGGTATGATCTGAATTGCTGTACCCCATAATACACTGCTAAAAGTTCGCGGTCAGTGTTTGAATAACGCGATTCCGCGTCATTGAGCGTTCTAGAGGTACATCCAATTAATATCTCCTTCTTACCTGGTTTTTGGGTTAAAACAGCACCTATCGCAATTGCTGATGCGTCCGTTGTCAATATAAATTCATGATTGAAATCAGGATAAGATAAGATCGGTGCCTTCATTAAGCAAGCTTTTAACAACTCAACTGCATTCTGTTGTTCTTTTGTCCATTTAAAAGGGGTATCCTTTTGCAGTAGCATATACAAAGGCTTTGCTTTTAAGGCGAAGTTCTGGATATATGATCGAAAATATCCAACAAGTCCCAAAAAGGCTTGAATGCCCTTTACGTCTTTAGGTATGGGGAAAAAGCATATACAAAGGCTTTGCTTTTAAAGCAAAGTTCTGGATATATGATCGAAAATATCCAACAAGTCCCAAAAAGGCTTGAATGCCCTTTACGTCTTTAGGTATGGGGAAATTCTTGATCGCTTCAATTTTAACCGGATTAACACGGATCCCTTCCTCACTGATAAAAAATCCAAGATATTCTATTTGGGTTCTGAATAACTGACATTTTGAAAATTTTACTTTCAAACCAGCTTTGTCTCGTCTGTTCAGTATATCATCTAGATGTTGTAGATGTTTATCTGCGTCGCATGAATATATAACAATATCATCGATATATATGTACGCATAAATTCCCAGACAACCATCCAAAACCAAATGCATTAATTGTTGAAATATTGAAGGACTATTTTTTAACCCCATAGGTAATCGAATAAATTCGTAATGACCCATTGGAGTTGAGAAGGCTGTTTTATGCCTTTCTTCCTCTCGAATCTTTAAATTGTAAAACCCATGAAGCAAATCTAATGCTGTAAAATATTTGCAATTACCCAGTTCCTCAAAAATCTGACTGATTCTTGGTAAGGGGTGAGGATCCGTGATAACATGGTCATTTAACCGTCTAAAATCGACGACCAAGAGTGTTTCCTCATTGGCGGCCATGATGGTTTCCTCAGCTGCTGTTGCGCCAGGAGAAAGAAACTTTCCTATTTCGTCAGTTACATCAGAAAACAATTCGGTTAATCTTTCTCGCAACGAAGGAGATTTCTGCTGTTCGATTATCGTTTTGTCAGGATCAAATGGGGAATGATAAATAGATGACCTTCCAGAAGTAGCACTACTAGGTACGGATTTAAATACTTCAGTTCTAGGAGGAGTTGCTGGAAAAAGAAGGTCAGCTTGACTTGGGTTGACGATATAATCATCAGACTTATCCAAGACTTGGGCGGTGGTTTCTGCTTCTTCCACTTCTTCTTCAGCATCTGTTTTCTCATCCGTATCAGCTTCTGGGGTAATGGTTTGTTTGCTAGGAGGTTTTGGAGCTGGAAACAGTTTCTGCTCAATTAAAGAAAAGTCATCATTAACATCCACAATATCAACTTCGTTTTCGTCCTCCGAATTTTGAGGGGACGGTGCAGGGGAAATGGGTCGAATGTTGTAAGGTCGAACATAACTCATGTGGACAACATCGGTCCATTCGGGATGAGCATTGTCTCAAATCCGTATTACCGCTTGATTAATTACTTCTAACACAGTATACGGACCCTTGAACTTTGCACTCCACTTTTTTCCCACGTAAGACAATGAATGTTGTCTTAACCAAACCTTGTCTCCTTTTTTGTATTGAGTCCCTTTTCTATGCACATTTAATCTTTCTAGATAGGACGCTTGTCCCTTCCTAATAGCTAACTGTGCCTTGTTTCTTAAAGACTCTAATTCTTCCCTTTTGACATCATAGTATTCCCGAATACTTTGAAATTGGCTAGCGTCATTTGGTCCTGAAAGCCAATTTCTCCTGGGCTTTATTCCCGTAACTATTTCGAATGGCGATGCCTGCAAAGCCTCGTGCTTTGTTGAATTATGCACCCATGCAGCTAGTTTCAATAATTCATCCCATGTGCTGCGGTTCTCTGGGTCCAAATATAAGGCAAAATATTCATGTAATTCTTGATGGGCACGTTCATTTTGCCCGTTTCCTTGTGGTCTATACGCGGTGGTTGTATTTGCGCGGGCTCCTAGATAGTTTGTCATTTCTTTAAAAACGTTACTCAGGAAATTGGTCCCTCGATCTGTTAGAATTCTCTTGGGGGCCCCAAATAAACAAACCCAGTCGGTGAGGAATAATCTTGCTGTGGCTTGAGCCGTTGCTTCTCGCATCGGGGAAAATACTATCCACCTGGACAGCCTATCTTGCATTACTAGAATATATCTATTTCCCTGCTGGCTATTGGGTACTGGCCCCACCACATCAATACTTACGTCCTCGAAACATTGCTTTGGAATCCCAGTACTTAGATAAGGAGTTCTATGGGCATAAGCTTTGGTCTTTTGGCATATTTCGCACGT